>JMFS01044819.1:0-22444 GCA_000699545.1 Podiceps cristatus | reverse complement strand
ACCTTTCTATGATTCTATGATTCTATGTATGCCTGATTTTTCAGCCATCATCAAAATTCTTTTTTTTTCCCATGTTCCTATGTAAATCTATTTAAGAAGAGAAAAAGAAACAAAACAGAGCATATATATAATACAGAGAGCAAAAGTGTTTCTAATACATATTCTGAAGCGGCAGAAAAAAATCCCCGAGTTGCAGTTGCTGCTGGCAAGTATTATTCCTGCTCCTCTTGCTGCAGATTAAAACATCCAAAAGTATTTTTATTTTAAGACCTTTTTTCAGGTTAGTGACTTTTTTTTTTCTTTTTTTTTTTGAGAAAGCACATGGTTTTCATTCATGTATGATAAGCCCAAAATTAATCTGGGGGAAAAAAAAAAAAAAAAAAGAAAAAAAAACAAAAAAATGCAACATGGAAAAAAAGTAAAACTGTATGACTTTAATTGAAAACTGCAATAGAGAAAAAGATTTCTTAAATAGCATCCCAAAAGCACTGCTTACTTTAGGGTAAAGTGAGTAATGTTGCCCATTTATCATCATATGTAAATAATATTGGCAAGCCTATCTCTTGTATGCTGAGGCACCACTAAACATTCAGTCACAGTGGTTTACACTAAAACACTTTGACAGCTTGCAGACGTTTTAACCCAGAGACAAGTATCTCTGTGTGACCACTAATGATTCTGATGCATGAAAAGCAGCGACAGACCTGAAACAGTAAGAGGAGACAAAGCTACTAAATTAGATGTAACTATCAGATACTTGAAAGCATTGCTGATGGTTTCTGTAGTAGGTGTACACCCTAAATGTGAAGCCCAAAATCAAGACTCCTAAGTGCATATGATTTATTTATACTTAAAAAGTAAATCATGTTGATGTTCTGTGCATTACTTTGACTAAATGGGTAAGTCAAGAGAAGATAAAGTCTGAGGTTTTGTTTGATCAGATGTGCTCAGCAAACAAATGTTGGAGGATTAAAGCTGGCAGTAACAACCTTCAACATTTAGCTGAACTGGCTGATCAAGTGTAATTAATATATCTTGTGTTATAGGTGGAATACAGCTTTAAATATACCGCATCCTCTGGCTGTAAAATAATACTATGTTTGTTATTTAAGAACTATATTCAGCACTCGACTGAACAGCGAAAGGAGTCTGTTACCACATGGAGGAATTTACATTGCAGTCAGGTTAACTTGTTCCCATTTCTTTGTTCCTTCCAGTCGTCAGTATCTTTGCTCCTCTGTACCGCTGTTACTGTCTCCCGCTTCTGTGTCAGTACCGCTCCAGCTGCAGGAGATATTTTGCAGACATGCACAAAGAACGAGTCCCAGGGATCCAGGAATACAAAGAAAAAGCAAAACGTGAAGACAGGCAACAGAGACAGAATCTAGAAAGTGTGGAAGAAAGAGAGCTGTTACAAACCATCTGTGTTTCATCTGTGCAAATTCATATTCTGAACAAGGCCTTAAAGACAAACTCCCCAAAATCATAGGGACTCAATCCCTCCTAGATTCCCTCCCCTGTTGCTGGCCACACATCAAGCACCAGGCTGTATTTCTAGAATCTACCTGCAACAAAGAGTTTGTGTAGTATCACCTAATCACTAAAAATCTGCACCCTTAAGCCTGAACTGCCTTAAAATACCTCTCCAAGTTCCAGTATGAATCAGGAGCTTTGTAGATTTATTTAAGAGGGATGAACCTTGGCATTACAAACAATGCACGCAGGCAATGCAAAATTTCTAATACTCATGGAGCAAAGTGACTAATCTCCCTTCCTCAAACTTTGTAGCAGCACCATAAAAACATCTCTATTGGTGGCATGGAAAAACTCAAGTTTTAACAGATTTCTTTCATGAAATCTGTAAGCGCAATAGAGTAAGGAAATTGAAATGTGGGATGAGTTTCAAGCTATTGACTCCATTGTCAGTCAATTAATATTGCCACACCTTTATTAGAAGCATGTTTTGGCCGTGGAACATTTACAGAGAAGTAATAATCTGAACTCCTTTTGATTTGGAAAGTGTAAAATCCCGAGTCCGTAGTAGATCTTGATTTCTCACTTGTGGTACAACAACATGAAATTATTAGGTCAGACCTTAACACATATTAAATTGAATTCATACAGATGAAATAAAATATTTTCTTTTTTAAGTTCTACTCCAAACTGTATTTCAAGCTTCAGAAATGCTTGGTCGTTGCAGCCAGCTTGTTCACATATATTTTAATTGCTCCCTTGGGATCTTGTAGGGTGTCTTTAATTTGCAATTGCTGGCCCTGACAGTCAATGGTGTCTTTTAAATTTTTGACTTCTAGCATTGCCAAGAACATTTATCATTAATTTTCCCATCACCACTTTGATTTTGAGCCTTCTGTTAGTTTCTCTTTCTTTTTTTATTTTTTTTTTCCATTTAATTTTATCAAAGGCAAACTGGAACAAAAGAGCTCATCAATGTTAGGAAATAAGTTATGGCTATGTTAGCAAATAGTGCAGTCCAGTAAGAGCAGATCTGTAGAGTAAAATAACTCCTGATGAGGACCTGATGTCATTATATGCATTTCAGGGTGTTTACTTCATTCCAGCTGTAAAGATTCTGTGGACTGCCTTTCTGTTACCTAAGGAATAACTTAGGTAAAGTCCTGAAGTGCATCATTTCACTTGCTGCAGTTTAATTAGAAAGCAATGCCATTTGTGCCTGCTGTCTGAGATGTGATGTGAACCAAAACACCGCAGGTGCAGGCATTGCAAGATTCACTTCAAAAATCTCACTCCCAATCCGAACCCAAATGCACATTGGTGCACAAAAGTAGCACATCCAAGGATTAAATGCATGTAGAACCACTATGAGGGAAATGTACCTGGAGAAAAATGTCCTTTGTTTCAGAAGACAAAATGTCCCATGATTCTTATCGAATAGCAGCAGCTCCAGAAAGGCCAGCCTGTGTTCAAGGTGCTATTCAGCTGTGTATAAAGGCATGCAACAGTACTGAGAAACTTGTTTAACTCAATATTTGGTGGATGGTGTTTTCCTCTGCCTTGAGGATACTAGTGGGTGTTTGTTAGGCATCATCAGAAAGCCATCCTGCAAGATACAGTTATTAAGCAAACAGAGCAGCCAGAGAACTCCGAATCTCCAAGATCTATTGAATCTGAATTCTGGGTACTCAGCTTGAAATAGAAAATGACTTTGTGTTCTGCTTGACAAAAAAGGTATGATAATGTGACAAGCATGGAATGACCTGTCTACCGGTTTGATTCTCTGATAATCTGCAGTCTCAGTACTTTCTGAGAGGAAATGGCATCTGTGTCAATATATTCTGTAGACATCTTATTTGTCCAATAACTCCTGAACCCATTTAGAATTTTACCAGCCAAACAGAGTATGTGGCAGTGAGTCAAATACCAAATATCTACTTTTTAAAGTCACTACTTGATTTGATGCCTTCTCATTTTTGCAACATAGTACATGCCTACCTTAGCAAGTAATACAGTGTGATGGAAGTGAATGTGCAGAATGAAACAGTTTGTGCTGATTACCTGATACTCTACAATATGCATTTGAGGGGCTTGTACTTCAAGCTAACTGTAGTCTGGTTCCATGAACACCTGTTAGTATCTGGATCATTTTAAGTGAGTATCTGGAGTGCATCTTTCGGTTTATTTTCTTTTTAAAGGAATCTATTTCATGTTCACTGAAGCCACTCTACAGTATGAAACAAAGTGGAAATTTGCTTCAAGTGTTCTCCAGATCAAAACAAAACGCTGACATAGTTTCACATTGCTAGTAAGAGTTCCCTTGTCTTCTCTCCGCTATTCATCATATTACGGATCTTCTTCACATTTCCTTAGTAATCTCTTTTCCTAGCCGAAGAACTCTAGTTTATTTATTTCCTCCTTGTATGCAAGCATTCCATACTTTTCATCATCCATGTTGCCTTCTTAAGTTTATTATCTCCTTGGCAACGGAACCGCAAAATTCAAAGCCTTCACTGCTAAGAGAGCTCTCTGGCATCAGGGCTACACGGGGAAATTGCCCCACTCATGGTACCCTGGGTTCAGTTCCTGGAACTGAAACTCATCATGTTCTTGTTCCTTAGGTTAGCAGTCAGTCACTGTGGAGGAGAAGCCTCATTCAAATACAGGGACAAAGTGGACAAGTGGAAGGAAGCAGTCAGGAAACTGGCAATTTATAGGACCAAAGGCATAAAAAAATGGCAAGAGGAAATTTGAGTACATTAAAGATAAGGGAGATGGGAAAGACAGAGCAGGGAGGTCTAAAGTCACACATTTCCTTCAGAATTTGGAAGAAAAATCAGTACTCCTCTGCAAATATCTGTCAAATAGACTGGCAAAATAGCATCTTTCTTGAACAACTGGTTCTGTTAGATTGTGTCTACATTCATGGTTTGCTTTAAGGCAGAGCCCCGAGGTCATCCCCACTTACTGCACATCAGAGAGCTGGATCGCAGAGTTGTTTGCACTTTCAGAGGAAACCAATAAAACCTTCAAAACCCACACCTTCAAAAAAATTTCCCTTCCAATTTCAAGCCAAATACACTCCAACCCTTCTTGGAGAGTTAAGGGTCCTTAAAAATGACTGATCCTTTGGATTAATTGATTTGCACATGCCTGGTGGGAACAGTCTGTCCAGGGGACTAGATTAAATCTCATTGGAGGTAAAACCCCTGTACCACGTATATCATTGCAGGGGCCCCAGTGCCATCTGTTTTGATCTGCCGATCCATTTTTGTTGCTCCAAACTACTCGCTAACGTATACATAGCCTGCAAAACTAACTGATAATTAGCTTGAACATCCAGTGCATCTAACATTTAGTGGAGAGCTCATTATGATTTCACAAAGCATTTGTGACATTTACTTTCCTTTTTTTTTTTTATATACAGGAAAAAAAAAAAAAAAAAAAGTGACTTTTAAAAGAGCCATAGACCCCCTGTAAACAGGGTCTTGAAAGGCTGGAAAGCCACATGCTCAAATGTTAGGAAATGTCAGCATTATGGCTGCAGAGGTGCCCAACAGTCACGACTGCAAGTCAAGTTAATTAGAGCAATTGTATTAGGTGTTAATGCTTTTAGAACTCAAGTTCTATGTAGCTTTAAGAAAAATTTAATGTATAATTTGGATGACTTTCTTTTCTCTTTCACTAAGTGCCTATTACGTGTGAAGTTCTCTAGCACTTTCAGCGAAACTCTACTGTCAGGGATGAGTGCATACATTGTGGCATAGACATATACATACAGCTTTGTGAGTTTTACCATCTTAGTCACTGATAATCTATACCAAATTGCAATCAGAGCATTTTTGAATTACAGCAAAACTATTACAGGACTGAGAATAGTCCTAAATAGAAATCGAGCTGTACTGGCTGTCCTGCTGTGATCGTGTCTGCACTCCAAATGGAGAAGTGCAGTAACGCTAGGAACAAGTTGCTTCTGGGTGTGATTTCATATTCTAGCTGGGATGAGGGGGAGAGGAAAGAGAATTGGACAAGGATCTGATATTCTCAGATTCTTTCTTATGTCCTGACATTTCTTTCTGCACTAATATTAGCTTAACTGGCAGTATCATCTTGTCAAGTTTTCAATCTGTGTTTACAGACATAATGTGGAATTCTTCTAAATGTTGCCTAACAGTGAGATTAAACATGGCTGAGTCAAATGTATTCACTTGCAATTCTCCTGTTGTCTGTAATTGGCTATTTGCTCTGATGTTCCCAAGAATGACTCTGCCATAGTGGACTCAAATTGAAAACATACACACCCAAAATTAACTAAGTACTTATTTGGCTCTAATGTCTTTTTGAGTAGTAAAATACAACGTAAGTCAGGTTGTGAAAAGTCTTTTAATGAGAAATTTAAAACAGTGCAGACAGATAATGTGCTTTTTCAGAGACGTTTCTAAAAAGAGGTTTAAATAAATCTTCTGTGTAGATTTTATCTGTTTATGTAGTTTTCGAACAGAAATACAAATCAAATGATTCTGAATAATATTTGAAGTCAAGTAAAAGACTTCTAAATACTTTTTGTGTGGAGGAGATGCTTACAAATAGTCAAGAAATATCTGCTATCTCATTTTAACTTGCCTTAGTAAATTGACTCCTTTGTTACTTGTTTCTGGTTTGCATCATAGTTACTTCTACTCAAACAGTTTTCCTCTTCTAAGGAGAGTTTGCAGATGGTATAAGCACATTGATTTTGTGATGACATATAAACTGACTTCCTTTTATAAAAATGTAATTTAAAGGTAACATTGAGGTAAACACACTCACGCTAAAATACCAAATTTCTTTGGCAGATGTCACAGTCTTAATTGCCCTGTCATTGTGAATGTTCAGCTGTAATAATTTAAAAAAAGCATATTTTGATTTTGGGGTTTTCTTCCCATTTTACTCCACTATGTGAATAAGATCAGAAATCGATGTTGAAAGGAAATAATTTATTTTTATATGTTCTTCACATTCTTTTGCCAGTTTGCCTTTCACATAAATCTCAAGCCATGCCACCCCAGTTTCATCAGTGATGCCAGTCCTAAAACCCAGCTGCTCTTCTGTCACTTTTGTCATCTCTTTGCATGCCTCTGCAATGCACTGAATATGTTCCCAACGAAACACATCAAATACAACCATCTGCCTATGCTAACACAACAGGAAAACCTCTCTTGTCTTCTTGTCACTTGAAGCAAATCTCTTACCAGATCACTGCTTCCTTGTTTGTGCAAAAATTGAATAAAAAAGGAACAAAATATCCCCAAATTATCTCCTCCTATTGTTTTCCAAACTTGTCCATTCTTGAGCCAAGGATTTCATGTTCCCTGTGTGGATGGTCCTTCTGTCACCAGGGACTGCAGTGCCACTTGAATAGCCACTTATTATTACCTCGAGTGGTTCTGTACTGTGTGTAATTCTAAATCAACCTCTTTTTTAGTCTTCACAGTAGTTGTATATGCAAAAGTTTACCAACAGGCCCAAGTGTAGGTGATGTATACCATCCAAGCCATATCGAATTTTGGTGCACATTGCTTTTTTCTAATACTCTCAAAACCAGTAAAAACCATCCAATACCAATAAAACAACTCATGTACTATCATAGAATCATAGAATCATAGAAAGGTCTGGGTTGGAAGGGCCCCCAAGGATCACAGAGTTCCAAACCCCCTGCCACAGGCAGGGACACCAACCTCCTGGCCTGGACCTACACAAGGTTGCCCAGGGCCCCGTCCAACCTGGCCTTGAACACCTCCAGGCATGGGGCATCCACCACCTCTCTGGGCAGCCTGTTCCAGCACCTCACCACTCTCTCCGTAAAAAACTTCCCCCTAATATCTAATTTAAACCTTCCTTCCTGTAACTTAAATCCATTCTCCCTTGTACTGGCACTATCTACTCTTTTAAAAAGTTGGTTCCCCTCCTGTTTGTACGCTCCCTGCAGGTACTGGAAGGCTGCAATGAGGTCCCCCCGCAGCCTTCTCCTCTCTAGGCTGAACAAGCCCCGCTCCCTCAGCCTCTCTTCGTAGGGGAGGTGCTCCAGCCCTCGGATCATCTTCGTGGCCTCCTCTGAACCCTCTCCAACAGTTCTGCATCTTTCTTGTACTGCGGGCCCCAGGCCTGGACACAGGACTCCAGGTGGGGCCTCACGAGGGCAGAGTAGAGAGGGACGATCCCCTCCCTGTCCCTGCTGGCCACCCCTCTTCTGATGGAGCCCAGGATATCATTGGCCTTCCGAGCTGCAAGAGCACACTGCCGGCTCATGTTGAGCTTCTTGATTACTATTATAATGTGAACAGAATCACACTCTTTATTTGATAAATATTCAGTAGTTCTCTGATAGAATTAAGTGAAGGACTCTTATTATGTGAGACTGGCAATTCCCTTCAGAGAAGCTTCAAACAGCAGTTCCAAACCCTCCCACTAGCAGATGGGTTTGCAGATTTGATCAGCAGATAAGTCTTAAGTCCCTGCAGTCACATCTTCTTGTTTTGTTTGTACCTACTACTGTGTTTCATACCATGGTCAGAGTTGACGAAAATTTACAGCAAGTGATTAGTGCTGATGAATGTTTCTTATTCCTAGTACTTTGCTGGATAGCCTTATTACATCTTGATTATAGTGATTCAAGCAAACTTTTTAATTAAAGATTGGAAAGGAAATTATGATTTGGATTGAAATCTCCACTTTATAATACACGTGAGATTTGAAACATGCAGGGTTGTAGCTTCGTTCTAAGTGTGGGAGCTGTGGGAAGTTGAAAGTTTGATAATCGATGTCTCAAAAATCTAAAAGGTAAGCAATAACTTAAAGAATTTCTCAACCTTTAATCCAGATGACCAAAAAAAAAATATCTGTAATTAGGAATATTTTTAATGTAACTGTAATTTATCTCTGATGAAAATCTCGGTTTTATTTTTTCTACTTGCTTGACATATTTTGCAATGAGATAAATCCCTCATTAAGGAAAATAAACCAAATCGCCCTATTCCTAGTTCTCCATATACCAATACAGACTTCTTCCTATGTTAGGAACCTTATTAGTTGCAGATATTCAGAGAAGAGTTAGTGATGAGTTGTTGATCACTGGAAATGAAGAAATTATCATTTTTTTAATGCCTGCTCCTATGAATGAGATACTTACAATTGAGCTATGCCATACAAACAGCATAATATTAATGTCACAGGATGTCTACTTTTCCTGTTTCCTGTGTCAAAGAATGGCAAATGAAAGGCTCACAAGTGCCAAAAGGAGCCCTCTGAAATTTATACTAGATAACAGTCTGTCCAACACCTAAATGATCTTTATGATTATGATTTTTGTTGCTGTTGTTGTCAAATATTTACTTCAGTAAAAGTACATACATAGGTCAGCGAAAACTGTATGACAGATTTGATCTAAGCTGGGAATCATTTATGCTGTGGGGGAAAAATATCAGCAATAGAAGGAAGAAAGGAAGGAAGGGAGGGAGGGAGGGAGGGAGGGAGAAAGGAAGGAAGGAAGGAAGGAAGGAAGGAAGGAAGGAAGGAAGGAAGATTATTATTTTTCTCATTTGCCTACCAAATAATAAAAAAAATAATCTGATGTTCCCATATTAGAGCATGATCTTTGATATAGCTGATATTCTTTAGACACTCTACAGATAAAATACTAATGGTAAAATCCCAGCAGCTTGTTTTTCCATTTAAACGGAATAAAGATGTTGGGAACCTGCCCTGCAGTTTTCTGGTTAATGTTCTGCTAATGAGAAAGGGAGAGTGGATAGTTTGGCCTTCAACATTTTGCATAACGTGTTTTATTCTTGAGGAAAAGACTATTTCTTTCAGTAGTCTTACAATGGAAGTTCAAAGAACTAGGAAGGAGAGAAAAAGTGAAAGCAAATCCTTTAAGTGAAAAAAGAAGTCTTAACGAAAGTGTTCTGAGTAATTTGCTGGAGCTGTCAGTCAAGAATTATAAAATAAACCAATCATCTGCACTAATTATTTTCCACTGCTTGAAAAATTTATTATTTGGAAAAAAAAAAAAAAAAAAAACACAAACAAAATTGCAAGAGTGAAAGTTATTTCCAGTGCCTTGGGAAACTGTTTCTTCTGTAAAAAAGTTGAAAATGAATGACCTTTTTTTTTTTAATTAGCAAGCACCTCTTTTGTTCTATTTTAGCTGAACTCTTTTTTTAAAAATTGAAGTTACTGAATCTTACTGAAGAAACATCCCAAAACCTTTAATCAATCTTTTGAAAGGTAAACCCTATTTCAGTAGTAAGAAACCTGGGTTTCACTTAGTCTGACAAAGCCCACTGACAGCTGATAAATTAAAGAGCAGATATCATTTAAATTTTGCATTTTAGCATGAGGACTAAAGTACTACCAGTAGAGGGTTTTTTTGGCTAGAGAGAGATATTTTCAGTAATGAGCAATCATGTTCTTTTAAATATAAACATATTTCATTTCATTCTGTTTGTCTCTTGGGTACTGTTGAGTCTTCAATACTATTACTCAATCTTTCGGATAGTCAAAATACTGTAACTTAAATTGACTTCTGACAGTATCAGTACAGAAAAATAGCTGGTAATGTGCTTGAATCCTTCCTGAAATTGTATTTTTTTCTTTTAGTAGCATGTAATAAACATATAATAAGCAAGTATTTTTCAGTGTGCTTATTATTGCCCTAATTAGACCTACAAACTTCTAATGGTGGAGATGAGAAAATGATGATATAGTGAACTAATTATCCTCTGGAAGCAGTGTTTAATGGACCAGTTTTGCTTCAGTTTTCTGCCTCCGTCTACTAGAAAACTTACTTATTTCAGGCTGCCTTAAAGTCTGTAACAGTAGAATTCCCAAAAACTTATGTATCAACATCTACTTTAATTAGAGAGTATACACTCTTACGTGTGTACACACAGACATACAGACACAGGTACTAACACATGTGTATATGTATATACACATATACAACCACATACCCTTCAACACACACACATAACCAATCAAACAGGAAGAAAATGAAGAATTTAGATTACTTCTATGATACTGTCACCAGTTTAAGTTGAAAATTACAATACAAGACTAGATGCAAAGGAAATACTGCTTGTAGTATGCAGACTGGTTTGGTTACTGATGAAAGCAAAATTCCCATTGTTCAGAAGAGCACTTCTTATTGATGGGAAGAGTTAAATGACTGTGCCAATGTATTATTTTTAGTTCAGCATCCTCAAAGCAGCAAGATGCATTCTCATGGAAAATTCAGAAATAAAGGCAAAACAATTAGCTGACAATCTCTAAAATCCTTGAAATCCATAGGACACACTCAGAACTGAGATTTACTGTGCAGTTTAAAGATGCCATAAAGTTTGAACACCATCATCTCAACCTCTGCCAAATTTCGCTAAAGCTCGAGGTTCCTTTACTGCTTGTAAATATCAGCGTGGCATATAACAATGTCCCATAAATAAAGACTAGTCTTTTGCAATGGGGAATAAATTACAGAGAAAAGTATTAACTAAAGTTTTAAAAGCTTAAACCACTGTGCAAACTCTATTTGTAGACCAAGCTACAGTATGTGAGGAGCTCAGGTTAAAAACTAGATGAGAATTTCCTGGCTATAAATCAGAAGAATAAATCACGTTGAAGTCCACTGAATTTTTGTCAGTGGAGAATATACACATCAGAGGTAGTGAGCAATTCATGTAAAAAAAACATTTGAGTATACCTACACATTTCTTGTGGTTCCTCCTTGAACTCTCCAGCCCACAAGTGTTGTGAGTTTTAAAAACAACATTAACAACAGCAAATTCAAACATTTACAACTTCATGGACTTCTGAAGAGCAAAGATCAGGTTTGCAACTAGACTTCAGTTGTCCTGTTCCTGGAAAAATGCTGAAAGCATGAACAAAACATATTGGAGAAGTGTTAGCTGTTCACAGGTCTAGCTAATAAATAGGGAATGGTCTCTTTTAAAGACAGACACTCATTCTGCAATACCATTTTAAGGACATTAGCACGGATAGTGATATTTCTGACAATGGTACTGCTTCTCTGTTTTAATTGCTGCTAGCTGCTTTCCTGCCATTCATAAAAGACTGTGTTTATTTTCTTCAGTTATAACTATTTCTGTGCCCTGTGCAATTGAAAAAAATTCTGTCAGTTGATAACTTTTATCCTTCAATATAATTAAAACAGGAACAGGAAAGTTACAGATACCTGCTACTTTCAGGCTTAGATTTCTCTTGGGGTTAGGGAGGTCTTAAAAGTATGTCTCTTGATAAAAACTGAGCATTTCTACGTGCTAATCTCAGCTGGTATGACAATTTTTGATGTTCTGAGGAAGACTCTATGTACATCTCATTGTCAGAAATATATATCTAATGGGTCACAATGAAATAGAAAATAATCTGAAGAATCTGTTAAAGTGTAGATGAGGCTTAATATGATAATCATATGTATGTATTCTACACCCTTATCACAAACCATGGAGGAGAGCAACGTTCAGCTGCAGTTCTGAGAAGGGAATTTTCAATTTGTCTTTTTTCTACGTGTACTTATAACTGGGCCAGGAAAAGAAAAAAGTGTCTTTCAGTTTGTTTGTTTCTTTTAATGCCCCCATATGAAACTAATGGCGCTATTTACTGGCGACTTCTCTTTACAATATAAAATTCAGCAAATGTAAAATAGAGTGTTCAGTTCCTAAGCCTGTAGAACATTCTCTTTTACCTGAAAAATGAAAGTAGAAATCTGATTGATAGATGTGAAAATGTGCTTTCCATATTTATGCCACATAAAAAAAGACACTTTTTTTTTTTCTTAGTTAGCTTTTTAAAGACAGTGTAGATGCATGCTTCATAAAGAGGAAATATTATACTGGAAAGACAGTATTAAATATGCAGGTTCCCAGAGACTACTTCTGGGATAAGAGAAATATTTTATTCCCCAAGGTAATTACCAGAGCCCCTTGACAACATATGTAGTAAAAGCTGTAAAATCCCAGTTTGTTACATCGTCCAAAGTACGTTTTTTCCTCACCCAGTGGAGAATCAGTTTTATCTTTTATTCAACACAGACACATTTGAGAGTCTTATTTTTATTTTTCTGCTCTTCAATCTCACAATCTTTTTTAAAGAACTCTTTTATCATATTTCATATATTTATATTTTATCATTTATCATATATTTTATTTCATGATTTATTTGTAACTAATAATCAATAATCAGGAACACCACTCTGTTACAAGGTACCTTTGGGTAACATGAATGGTATTTTAGTTCTTGGCAGGCAGAGAAGGAGCTTTCAAAAGCTGATGGGTATATAAAAATAGTTTCAGAATGTGTGTATGGCTTTTCATTTCAAAAAATTGTTGCAGTAACCTTGATATTTCACAGGCTTTTTGATTACAAGTTCTCTAAATATTCAGAAGTCAGTTGTACAATTAGTCATAAATTTTCAAAATATTTTATCTGAAAATCAGTTCCTCCAGCATTTTGCTGAAAATGTGGCTATGAAGCTCCATCATCAACACTCAAATCAAAGTCCTAGTCTATTACACCAGACATCCATTGGCTTAAGTTAGGATAGGTCAAATTTGTAGATAAGAATATTTAATTTTCAATCAAGTACTGAGTACAGACTGCTCTGCACAGATCTAGCATAAGGAAGTCTTATTACATATAAGAAAATATAGTTTTATTTCTCTATTTTGGTAGTATTGACCATATTAACAAGATACAAGTTAGAATTTTAACATAGCATCATGCATACTATTTTAATACAGACCTGAAAAAAAATGATTTACATAGGCTTGCATTTTCTCTATATAATGCTGTGAGTAGACATTGATAAGTTACCATTTTTTATAGAAAATAAGGTGAAGTTGTTAAGCTTTGAAAAAGAAATAAGATATTTCCTGGGGAAAACAATGACCATATACCAAGAAATTACAAAATACAAAGAATTTCAAATGGTTCTCAACAGTTGCTTTGAAACACTGTGTCACAGTGTCTTAGTATTGATGTTGGGTTCAATAGCAAAGTACCATTGACTTTCACAGAACCAAATTTGGCTTCGCATCTGTAAAGGAAATGAGAGTTAATTAAAATAAATTAAATGATACCAATAAGAGATCAGCCTTTGGACTTGTGTTGTACCAAGCAGAAGAACTTCTCCTATAAAAGAAATAAAGGCATAGAGATTTGGGGTTTTTTATATCAAACCAGAGTGGTAACCTGGGAAACCAGAGGATGGAATATGCTCAGAAGATAAAGGAAATCCACAGAGAAAGTTGTAGCACCTTTCAAACAAAGAGGAAGGTGTAAATCATAGGCCTAGTTTTAACAGGTTCCTTTAAAAATACCTGTGGCTGATCATAACACTGCTCTCTTACAGATGCATAGTAAGAAACTTGTCTTAATTTTTCCCTTCAAGCAATCTGAACTGTGAAGATTTAGATTAATATTGACATCTGCAATAAGTATTTTGAAGCACACATTCTTTATGAGTGATTACACAACATGTATATTTAAGGATGGTGGCAACTGGTAATAACTATTTAACAATTTGGCATTATCTGTAACTCAGATGTGTAATTACTATTTCAAATACATAGTTTGGTAGTATTCAGTTGCTGACCTGGGAGAGACTGGTGGTGTACATCTGACAAACAGCTATTGTAGTCTGTAATTAAACATATATAATAGAACAGTATATGAGGGTCCAGTATACCATCACAGTCAGAGCTTTCCTTTTGCTTTCTAACAAGGGGTAAACCCGATACAGCTACAGATGCAGGTATACTATAGAATAAATGTAAGAAGTGCTGTTTAATAAGGATTTTAACTAGCTTAACTAATTTACTTAACTAACTTAACTAAGAACAAAATAAATAAAACCATTTTAAGTTACTTATAGTGAAGAATACAGCAGATGAGTGAAGGCAAAAAAATTATCTTTTTTTATGTCTAACTATGGTTTCACACAAGCCTTAAGAGGATTTGTTTACATTTCCATTGGATTAGCGCACACTAACTGGCATCTGCCTTAAAACTATTTCTTTGGGAATAATGATTTTTTAGCATTATTCCCAAGTGTCTTAATTTCCTTTTAGCATTTTATTTATACAATTCATCCTATATTGCCAAAAAGGCAAGTATATCTTTCAGGGCCAAAATATAAACATGTCAATACAATGCTATTTATTGCCACAAATGTATTTGCCTTATGGTGTTGTCTCTTTTTATCATCTACTGAATAAATAGATCTTTGGCCTTTACTGTTTCTTTCTATACTCTTAGATGACAAGCCAGCTATGCACCACTGTGCCTAGGAAATGTCAACAGTTTACCACTGATAGAACTTTCTGTTCTTCTGAGAATATCCAGGTTTGCATGTAAACACTTATGAACTGAAAGAAGAGCATAAGTAAGTTTCTCCCAGCTGCCAAATTTTTGCATCTGTAGTGTAAATTTACTCACATTAAATTTTGACATTTGTAATGCTATATTCTTACAATGCCAATATAAATAAATACATGAACAATCACCTAATTTCTGAAAAAGAGCAGCATCTCAGAAAATACATATTCTTATTTCTGTGTAACTCAAACTGCAAGTCTCTACTTTTCTGTTAAAGTTTAGATCAAGATTAACATATTTAATTTACAGGGAGGAACAAATGAAAAGAAAAATGTTGTCTAACTTTGAGATTTGTTATGGAACCGGTTGTCAAAATGATGACACAAATGTATCTTTTCTCTGTAGTAACTCAGACAAAATTTAGTAGCTAGACAGTAACTGGTGATCTAGCATCATTCCCAAACCAGGAAGGTTTGGGAATATCAAGGACAGTTTGGGAACTTCCTAAACTGTAGTTAGGAAGTTCACAAAAGTATTCTCGCAGTTGTAGTTTGGGAGATATTCTTGCTCATCTTCTAACTAGTAGAAGTTGCATCCATTTGAGTGTTTGCTGAGAGAGTTCATAGAGGCAAATTGTAATTGATCATGTCCCAAATTGCATAGTCTCCCAAACCATAGAAAAATGAATTCATATCTTTCTATAACTGGTGTGCATTCAAGCGGGGCAGTATATGTTTTCCGAGGGCGGGAGCAGCTCTGCTGTGAGAACAGGCTGAGAGAGTTGGGCTTGCTCAGCCTGGAGAAGAGAAGGCTGCGGGGAGACCTGATTGCGGCCTTCCAGTACATAAAGGGGGCCTATAGGAAAGAGGGGGAGAATCTTTTCAGTGGGGACAGCAGTGACAGGACAAGGGGTAATGGTTTTAAACTGAAACAGGGTAGGTTTAGGCTGGATATAGTGAAGAAATTCTTTACAATGAGGGTGGTGAAATACTGGAAGGGGTTGCCCAGAGAGGTGGTGGAGGCCCCATCCCTGGAAACATTCAAGCCCAGGTTGGACGGGGCTCTGAGCAACCTGATCTGGGTAATGGTGTCCCTGCTCACTGCAGGGGGTTGGACTAGATGGGCTCTGCGGGTCCCTTCCAACCCAAAACATTCCGTGATTCTATCATTCTATGTTTCTTTTGAAATGTATTTTAAATGAAGTAGAATGAATATCCTCCATTAGTTTCCTTATTGGTAACAATTAGCAATTTTTTAAAGTGAAATTTGAATATATTTAGGGGCATTTGTTCCCCTACCATTTATTTTTTCCTGCTTGTTTATCTAATTCCTCCTCCCAATAAAGGAATTTGTAGTAAAAATGCAGTAAATAAACTTTATTGTAATGAATTTAAATACCTGGAGAAAATCATATTGAAAAATTATGGGTTTTTTTATTTTACAAAAAGAAAAAAAAAAAAAAAAAAAAGAAGAAGAAGAAGAAAAAAAAAGATAATTTATATACTCATTTTACACACTGTGAAGTGGAAATACCTCAGACTTTCTAAATTTCTTTGAAAATTAAGTTTGGAGCAGTATTAGTCTGTAGTTTCTTGCATTTCTGTCATTGACATAAATGCTTTAATATGAATCTTAACACTTTGCTCTGTAGAGATGTAAGTCCTCACAAATGTAGGTTTAGAGTTTACAGCTCTTATTGCAGCAAAATGATTAATCTTTTGTCTGCAAACTTGTGAGGATTATCTACCCAGTAAATTGAAATTGTACAGATCTTCTGCTGTGTAATAAACAGGAGACTTTCTGTAGATAATATGTGAAAACTACTTTCCAAATACTATGTGCTGGGTTTTTTTGTTTTCAAGGACAGTGAGATAACACAAAAACAATAAAATAATTTTCAACATCAAAACAAATTTCTGAATATTTATAAGAGATGTAACAAAGGGAGAGGTGAACCCAGTAGACTATCACTTTAATAGGCAGCTCATTTTAGTCAGATGTAAAAAAGTTGAAAAAGAATTGAAAATGGTCAGAACTTCCTATTATTTAAATGTATTGCTAGGATTGAATTAAAGAATGATCCCAAGTGAATATACAAACTGTTGTCTGTTTTTTGAAAGAAAAACGGAAATAGGGCACCAGGAAAACTGGTAAGAGAAAAAGATTTTCAGTTTGTCAAGTTATGCCAATCATCATGTCTGCAGTCTGTTCTACAGAATTGAACTTAACAGAAGATACAGAGCAGAAAACTCTCTTTTCTTCCTGTTTGCATTAAATATTACTCAGTAAAAAAGTCAGTGTACTGTAAAAAGAAATATCTTTTTATTTTCTCTCATGAATCCATGTTGAAACTGAAAAGCATCTTAATTTTTTTTTGTGAGTGAAGCATCCTAGGTAAATTTGTCCCCTGAAGGCATCTACAGCAATGTAATACACTTAGCATGTAAGTCTTTGCATCTTGATAAGACACTATCCTTACCATGGTTGGACAATGAAAGCTCGTCTTCAGTTTAATTTCTTAGAGGTATAAGATTATGATCACAGAAAAAGATTTTTAGCTTGCAGTAGTATTTAAGTGTATTATTTTAAAATACTCTATGATGAACTGCAGGTTTTTTACCCACAGATTTTGTGATATCCTACTTGCCTTAGCTTTAGTTTAACAACTGAGTTGTCTGGGGTACTTTTTCCAAGTTTCTGTCTAAAACTGGGTTTTAATTCATATTTCTAAAATTTCAGTCTGCTGCCCTTAGATAATTTATAATTTTAAAAGAGTGATTTTCCTTGAACCTAGCCTATGTAGTAGATTTCAGTGAGACCGAATAGTCAGTTCTGAAGACTGAAGGCATCTCTATGTAAGACCATATGAATAAGGGAGACTGCATATATCAAGACCTTATACGTATTGTATATCTAAAGTTGTGTTTGGTTTTGTTATTGTGGTACACTGACAAACAGCAATGTATTTATAAGTGGAACTTTAAGGCAGAAACATCAGTCAGTAAAGTAAAAATATCTGAATGAGATTGTTTAAACAGATTCCAGAAGTCTGGAATGCTACAGATTACATCTAGAAAAATAGCACCACAGTTTTTTACTTTTCAGTGTTTCAAAAAAAGGCTAAACTTCATATGAAGAGTTATCTGCTAGCTCTTCTTCAATTATTTCACTCTTATTTTTCACACTCCATATGTTTGATTTGTCACCCGTATGCAGTTATACGAGCTACTTGCTGTTATCCGCTTTTGGATGGGTTTTGGCGTGAAAAAATATGCTAATCAACATAACCTCCTTAAAGTTACTGTGGAAACAAGAGTTCTGTGAAAAAAATATCACTGTATTGCACTCACTGCAAAGCTATACAACATTGGGCAAAATCTTGAAAGCAGAACAGAATTATCAGCTGCGGTGTGCGTGTTGCAGAGTGAACCTTCAGGAAGGAAGACTGCTGCTTCCTGGAGATCAGCAACTGTAAACCTTCCTCTAGATCTAAACCATTCTGGTTGACATTGGATCTTGCTTTCTTAAGAACCATGTCTGAATTAGAAAGATGTAGAAGACCTGGAGATGTTTTCTGCTTTTAAGCCTGGCTTAACCAGAAAACTGCTAACAAAAGGGGATGATTTGTAGCCCCAAAACATGTGACATAGTGAAGCTGATACCCACATTACTCTACCTCTTCTGGAGCAGAAGCTGCCTACCTGATTCCATACTTCATATTCCTCAACCTTGATTCTCCTGTGGTCCCATAATAGCGTAATGCTGTGTCATTATTGGTGCATTTATTCAGTCCAAAGTATCTGAAATAATGTGAGTTTTTGTTCTGTCTAAAGAATTAGTGTGATTTGCTTTTATATTCTACTTTAGCTGAGAGCTTATGAAAATGAAAATAGCAATGACATGGTTCTTTCTGGACAAATTTTACATTATTTATACCCTCAATTATTAATATTCTTTGTCTGTCTCTCTCTTTCAGTTTCCCTTTCTTTTAGTCCACCTTTCCTTCTTATATTTCATAAGCATTAGGCCTTTGCAATTTAATTACACTACCTAAAATCAAACTGAGACTGTCTAAGGGTTTTGGTCTGATCCTGGGTCACAGCTGAGCCTCATAGTTATGCAAACGTTCGCATTGAGTAAGCGGGTAAGTAAGGAAAATATGACAAGTTTGATTGAATTTTCTTTTTGAGGTTTGTGGGTTCATTCAAACTTGGAAAAGGGCAACTTAGGCAGATTAAAACTGAAGGTGATATTGGCTTGACTCAGTGAAATGAAATAGGTGAACTTTGTTCGGTTCTGAGCAGCAGAATTAAAGTGCAGGAATGATCATGCAATGCTATGGGAGCATTTAATAAGTAAGATGTAGTCACTCAGAGACAATGTGATTTCTTTGATCAATCACACTTTCACCTGTGTGGATATCGCTCACTGTATTACTTCCACCTTTCATCTAATTAATCTGCTCTGATGATACAGCCCCTTGTAAAGTAAATTCTGCAACATTCAGAAATCTGATTTGCTCATAAAATAACTGACACAATTTCAGTTTGATCATTTTGTACTTTGAATGTATCTTGTCAAACAAGTCTTAGATGGTGTCTTGACTCTGAATGATGCATCAAATTACCATTAAATCACTGCTTGCTGCTTCTCTTTTCAAAGTCTGTACTAACAGATCTGCAGCTTGACATGAAGTATGCAGTATCTGCCTTTAAAAATGCAGGGAGCTCAGTTCATATCTTTACTCTAGAATTCATTCCTTAAGGAGGCAGTTTGGCTAAAGCTTTGAATCTCTTTTTGTATTACATATTTCATCTGCATAGCTATAGTAAATTGCAAATCAATTTAGAATTATTATTGTGGGACCTTACAAGATTCTGTCATTAGCACACGTGCCTTATTATTATATGATTACCAATTTTTAAAAATTTTTAAATAGTACTTTACATTCATTTCAGTAATAGTGATAATAGTTTCAGATTATTATAGGAACTTAAACTCATTATTGCACGGTATTTCCAGCTTCTTGCACAGGAAGCTTGCCTTAAGTATCACTGTGTCATGGTTTAACCCGGTGGGCAGCTAAACACAACACAGCCATTTGGTCACTACCCCACCCTCCTCCCCCACTAGGATGGGGGAGAGAATCAGAAAACAAAAAAAAAAGGAAAACTCATGGGTTGAGATAAAGACAGTATAATAGAACAGAAAAGGAAGAGAATCATAATAATAATGACAAAAGAATATACAAAACAAGTGATGCACAATGCAATAGCTCAACACCTGCTGACTGATGACCAGCCAGTCCCTGAGCCGCGGTGCCCCCCGGCCAAATCCCCGTGGTTTCAATGCTGAGCATGACATCATATGGTATGGAATATCCCTTTGGCCAGTTTGGGTCAGCTGTCCTGGCTGTGCCCTCCCCCCCCCAGCATCTTGTGCTCCTCCAGCCTGCTCACTAGTAGGGCATGGGAAGCTGAAAAGTCCTGGGCTTAGTATAAACACTACTCAACAACAACTAAAGCGTCAGTGTGTTATCAGCATTATTCTCATACTAAATCCAAAACACAGCTCTATATCAGCTCCTAGGAAGAAAATTAATGCTATCCCAGCAGAAACCAGGACACACTGGAAAGAAGAGGACAGTGCAGGCACTTATTTTGATGTTTATTTAGGTATCTTAGATATCAGTACATTAAGGTTGTCTCAGCTAAATTTATCACCAGATTATGTATAAGTAGTCATTTAAGTATGACCACAAATGTATAGATTATAATAAGGTTGAAGCAAAGACTTTGATAATGTGATATATGAATCATTCTAGTTAATTGTATCCCAAATAAAACTTCACCTAAAAGGCAGTAGATTTGGTTCATTTTAGAGTCTTGAATTCTTGCATGGAACTCATAATCATCCCCAGAGCTTCCTGTATTTTAAAGAGCTATAAAAAAGGGAAATCAATAATTCAATAATCAGTAAATGATCAATAATAATTCAGTTATAAATTTAAAACCCAGAGATCAATAAAAGTTATGTACTCCAGCAGCTTTTGCTGCTGCATTTTATTTTTCACAGTATTTATGGATGAGTAACTTCAAGTATGTAAGTCATCCCATAGAGCTTAGTGGAACTTTCAGGTGCAGAAATTATTAAATTATTATTATTATCATCATCATCATCATTAATTTGGAAGGTTTTTTTGAACATTGTGGGTAGCTGTTCATATTTTAGGAAGTAACATTAAACCAGTGTAGACAGATAGTTACTTTATGAGTTGTAAGATGATAATGAATTACTAAATGACAGCAAGGAGTAGCCTAGGTGTCTGGTTTTTTACTTGTTTTTCATTATTTTTATGTAAAGTTTTAGAACTTTGTCATAAGACTATGCAGTATTAATTTTGGATGATAACTCCATTAAGATACAATTTTAGCTTTAGATACTTTATTATTAACCATATTGTGAGAAGGCTAAACCTACTCAGCCATGCTATGTTGTTTTTAAAAAGCATGCTGTTCAAGTGGAAGGAGATTGAGAGCATTCCTAAAGTGATGTTACAAGAACACAAGTAATAAAATGATTCTCCCTTTAGGACATTAACCTTTTAACAGTAATATGAGCAAAGATTGGCATTGATAATTCAATCACTCAAGAAAAGAATTTGCATTTGGCAGAAAACAGTTGGAAACACCTGCAACAAGTGATCAAAACTGCTGCCATGCTGAATAAATGTAGAAAATTGCCATAAACTTTCAGAGAATATTCATTAAACTCAATACTCATTAAGCAATTTGAGAACTCCACCAAATTAATTACACAGCTTAGAAGTCATCTTGAAATACAGACTTTTTTTCTTAGAAAACAGTGCACGAGGAAAAATCTTTAACAAAATGCTTTTGTATTTCTTATTTAATGGAAGATGTATAGGATACACTTTTCCTTTTTTATGCATAGCTTTTAGTGAAGTTAGTAGCACTTGCACTATAATGTTCCTCATTATAAACCTATAAATCTCTTTCAAAACATAAAATGCTGTGAGAGCATGATTTGTTGCCTTATCTCATAAATGCATTATAAGCAGACCAATCTTGATATTTTTCATCACAGAAGCAGCCAAACTTGACTTCACATTTTCAGAGAATGGCTTTCGCCAGTTTCACAGAAGAAAGTCTATTTTTTCATGCCATGTATTTAATTACATATGTAGTTTTGTGCAAATGGTCATCATTTGTACATACTATTTCCAGCTTGATTGTGTAAATCGCCATCTCAAAGCAAAGTCCATCTCCTAGTATCTCCGTATTGCCCATAAATCAATCAGGAAAGAGAGACTATGCAGGCTGACTTTCAAGAAATGTGACACATTTGGTAGTAACTTAAAGTCATATAGAAATAGAAGGGCCGTTCCTGTGTGTCCTTTTTATTAGCTGGGACAGAGCTAATTTTCTTTCCAGCAGCTACTGTGTTTTGGATTTAGTAGGTGAAGATTGTCAATAATACACTGATGTTATTAGTTGCTGTTAGGCGATCAAGGACATCAGGAAGGGAAACACAAGGGAAACACCAGTTTCACACGTTTTGCTAATGTGCAGGTTCAAAAACT
>KL265870.1:0-18469 GCA_000699545.1 Podiceps cristatus | reverse complement strand
CCAGTGTGTTGCAGAGGTGTTCTATCACAAGAAGCTGCCCTTGGCCACTGGAACCCCAGTAGGAATGGCAGCTGTGGGGAGTGGGCAAGAGGGTTTCTGTGCCCAGGACCTGAGCCTCACGGACACAGATAGCATGTAGGTACAGTCAGGGACAGATTATAATCCTCCTGTTAAGATTTTCAAGACATACTGCTAGGAACTTGGACGGTTGCTGACTTCTTCAGTAACACTATTCCGTTACTTTATCCATAGTCTCATCAATTTAGCAGTAATCTAAAATCAGAACCTGTAAGATAAATCATGAGGGTATGAGGTGTACACAATCGATATCATTAATGTCTGCAAACTTCAATACCCTTCCTTGTGTACTCCAAGGAGAATGTAGATAGAAGTTAATATGAGCAAACTTACTGTTTTGTCTTTGTCTTATAAGCAAGGAATCTTTTATCTGAGAATAACTTCTCTAGACAGCAAACTCTGTTTCTTTCTTTTGCTTTAGTTTGATTTGGTTTTGGATTTAAAGATGTGCCTTTCAGTTGTATTTGATTGTAGATTTTGTCACCTGGGAGTTACTATAGGTTCGACTTCGTTGTAGTAAGCTCAGGAGATTGAGAGATATCCAAGTCAGAGATGTGGACAGCATGTACCTGTAACGTCCATGAGAACAGTTTTTGCATGAACCAGTACATTGAACCATTATTTAAGAAAGGATAAGGCCCAGCAATATCATTTTACAGAGAGAAACTGCTACCACAGAAAACCTGTCTACCAATCCATGTGTACTATGTCACTCAAATATTGAATATACGGCAAGTGGGCACGCAGGTGAGCAGAAATCTGAGGAATATTTGTGAGTAGTTCTAAATTGAGTTGAGTCATTGGCTGCAGATGACCCAAAAGGTTGTTTTATAATATGAAGAATTAATTGAAATGTGTACTTCTGTTATCTTTCCAATAACTGGATAGCTTCTCTGTTCCTAATGAAAGAAAATTTCCTGGTACAGGATATTAGACTGATGTCTACCGTCTTATGAATTTAATAATTGTCTGGCATATGGTCTTGAATTTTTTTCAACAAATGGATAAAACCTTGTAAATAAGGACACTTTTAGGCAGGGCTGTAAGATTTATAAGGTGCAAAATATGTTGGTGCTCCCTACTGTGATAGAAAGTCCCCATGGTTCCTGCTGGTGTTCTCATAGCTGTCCGAGAGCTGTAGTAAATTTCAAGTGGCTTTGCGTTGGTTTTAGTCTAGGTGCAGCTGAATGCACTGCAAAGATGCGAAATTAACTGTTAATATACATGGAGTAGAAGAACAGTTATATTCTATGTGAGTTAATGCTGAGTGGAATTCTCTGTAGCCCTAAAGCACTGATAGGTATATGAAAAAGACATTAGGCAGATTTAAGGATCAGTGTTGGAAGGTTACAAACAAAGTTAAGACATAGACTTAATTAAAATGGCTACTTTATACCAACTTTTAATGGGTTCCCTGTTTAATACAAACATGGGAAATTCTAGAATAAGTATATATTTACAGTATTAACAACACCTTTTAATAGTCATATCATTGTGAAAAAGGTCCTATATTGAAAAAATTTTCAAACATGACTCTTTCAGAGGAAATTAATTGTATATCCTTTTCAGAATCTTCCTCCAACTCCTTTGTGGAACACCTCAAAGAAAGCAAAGATGAATTAATAATTACGTTTAGTGCTAGATTGCACGAAGGCTCAAATGCAGTATTTGTATCAGGATATCCTAGAAGAAGGAGGAGACTTAGCACTGACTGCTAAGTATTTTAGGAATTTCAGTCTGGGGATTTATGCAATGTCAAAAAAGTTCTCTTAGAATTAGTCATGGGAATTTAAGGAGAGGGTATGCTGTATTCTTACATAACAAAGCTAAGATGTGTTTGTAGATACAACTCCACACCTTACTTTCAAAATAATAGTTTTGAGAAAACTAGTTAGAGAAATAACGAGAGAAGGACGGATGTTTCTTTAGTAGACTATACAAACAAAATTGTAAAATTAAAACTTTCAAGTGGAGAGATGTGGCCTTAGGCTTTTTGTTCATTGCTGATTCTACAATGCCCATTGCACAGCTGGAAGCCTTTTCCACAGAAAATTACCCTGAAGAAAATTCTCTGTCTATCCCACTGTCCCTGTAGAAATTACACAAGGTCTACCTTGTGATTTTGTTTTTTGACATTGGAGTGATGGCTTCTGTTGTCCTTCATAGAAGGACAGTCTTTGTATTCTTAGTAACCAGAGCTTATTATGTGTTCCTACCCAAATTCATTGCGTAAAACATTCCTCTCAGTCTTGGATTTGTTTCTTAGGGATTTCTTTGTTACCCAACATTTTGTCTCTTACTGCTAAATGTGCTTATTGCACTGAGATCCCTCTGTGCTCTACTGCTACCACTTCACCTTCTGCCTTTCTTACCCTGTGCCCTCATGTAAGGGATACAGTGTGTTTCCAAGTGTCACCCCCCGCTGCCGCCCCCGCAAGACACTTGCATTGCCTTGGGCTCTGTTCTCATCATCACCCTTTCCTCTGCGTTTAGGGTTCACCAAACCTCTAAACATGATACATCTGCTGCATGGTCTTTTGTCCATTTCCCTAATAAAAGGGTCTCTCCTCTTCCTTGCAAGCACGTCCTGGTTTTACCCTTTCTCTCTTGACAAAGGCTGTGTCTATTCTCTTGGTCTTGTTATCCTTAAAAGGAGCTCCTCCTGCCCCATCTCATCTATCAAAATGCCCCCAGTTCTGCATGAAAGGAGTGCTGCATTTCATTGCTGCCTATCTGCAAAATCACGTTTCCTGCCTATTTTAGGTCTCAGTACCTGTTCTAAATTCTTCCCTTCTTCCAATTTTTCACTGATCGAGAAATCATTCTCTTCAGTTTTGTGTCTCTTAGTAACTAGGCTTCATGGAATGAATAATCAGGTGTATCACTGTTACCTGGAAAGCATTAATAGGTGCCTTTATCAGCCAGCTCTGTTGTGTGTAGATTTATACAGTTATAGGCAGTTGAACCTGTTGCTTTTCTAACACATCTATCTCTGTTTTTTGGTGCCCCTCCTTCCCTTCCTCTTTCCCAGGCCAGTAAATGATTCAGAGAACACTAAAGTTTTAGAATTATTTTTAATTATCACAGCCAATCTTCATAGTATTTACAGGTATGCCTGTAAATTTTATCAACTTGGTAAGTCTACAAAGACCTTACATTTCAAATATATTTTTGTATGGATACCAACCAGCTATGTCTTATCAATGCTATTGCTAAAAGTCTCATTGTATAATGTGGAACTCTGTGCTTCAGCGGACAGTTCATGTAGAATTAAAAAGTGTAGAATTCAAAATCTCCATGAACTAAGCAGGCTCTCATCTAGAACGACTGAAAGCAACTTCTGTTAATAAGAAAAAAGCTGCATAAAAAGCTGTTGCTATACACAAAGTGTGGGGACCTGAAAACTTTTTTTTGGCATTTTGCTAACTTTCAGAACAATGAGGCCAGCCAAAGGAAAACCCAAGAGATGTATATTTGCTTCAGATTTCTGAAAAACAAACCGTTTGTTCTCCAGCTGAGAGTCCATTGCTTAAACCTTTAATCATGCAAATAAATGTCATACTAGTGACAGTTGTACCACTGAAGCTCGTTAAAATCCTATTGGAAGACCTGATGGATTCCTTTCCTTGACATGTCATCCCATGCATATTTAAAGCAACATTCAGGGATTCATCTGTATGCAGTTCTGACTGATTTTAATGGAATGTAAAGAGGTGACATCTGTGACAGCTCTGTGTCCACTTTTATAAAGAAGAAAAGGAGGGTTTCCACTAATACAGATAGGCACAGATTTACCAGAGAAGTATTAAGAGATACTGTTATAATTTAATTTTCATGAATGATAAAGCAAATATGTGTATAGATGTTCAAGCTGGCTTATATTCTAAGCCAGATGTCTTTGGCAGTTACAAGCAGAAACTGTACACCGGGTTGCACATTTTGTCTCTAATTCTAAACCATGGTACGTTATCACTGGTTTCCTGACAGCCATCTGCTCAGACCTCATTTGATCTTCCCATTCAGTCACAGCTCAAATTAGGGGACAAAATATATGTAAGTGAGGGAAATTATTGGGCTGTTTTTCTCATGGAGAAAATAAATATTATTAAATATTATTTAAATATCCTTTCTCACAAGTTATATATTAAAACAATACAAAAATCATGCACATGTTCCATTGTCTTTGTGAAACAGGAAGAATTTTAGACACTCATGCAACTGTGACTACAGATACAGATGCACTATTATATTCATATATCTGTATTTCATATAAATATAATTTATAAATTTATAACTACACTATTACAGAAGTTATAAATATATATATTTAGTAGCCCTTTTGTAGCAAAGTCTATGGTGAACAAATGTATATAACATACAACAACTATTTCAGTGTACCAGAACAAAAGGATACAGTAAAAATGACATGGAACGTTCAAAATATTCTTTCATGGTCTTATATGTAACTGAAGAGTTTCGTGACTCAGTGTATAGGAAACACCAATCTGTATTACTACACAAACACACAATTTAATTTTGCAGTTTATTACGCATTTCTTTGCAATATTTTTCAGTTATTCAGCTTATTCATGCCTCATAATACTGACTGTATTCTACTGGAAATGTATTCTGTTTGGTGGAAAGCTGGGAGATTGTTTAAGTTGTGAAAAATACGATTTGCATTCTGCCTTCAATACTGTAATCAGTGAAGGCCTTGTTCTCGCTAACTGTGCTTTACATGCATTGAACCTGAACAGATCAAAGGTGTAAGGCCTTACAGTATTATCCAAGAAGAGCAACTTCGTTCTCATTTGAGTTATGATGTTTAGTTAGGATGTTACGTAGCTTGGATTTAAGTAACACATACACATAAAATGGTAAATGTAAATAGGACATATAGCTAAAATGTTGGTGTTAAGACCAGCATGGATTTAAGGAGGGGAAATTGTGCTTAGCCAACCTGATAGACTTCTGCGATGAGGTGGCTGGCTTGGTGGATGAAGGGAGAAGAGTGGATGTTATTTATTTTAGCTTTATTAAGGCTTTTGATGCTCTTTCAATACTATCCTCATAGAAAAGCTGATGAAATATGGGTTAGATAAGTGGACAGCAAGGTAGACTGGAAACTGAATGGGTAGGCCCAGACGGTTGTGATCAGTGGCACAAAGTCCATCTGGAGGCAGGTCACCAGTGAGGTACCCCAGGGGTCAATACTCGGGCCAATACTGTGTAACATCTTCGTTAATGACCTGGGTGATGAGGCAGAGCGCACCCTCAGCAAGTTTGCAGGCAATTCAAGATTGGACAGAGTGGCTGATATGCCAGAGGGCTGTGCTGCCAACCAGGGGGACCTTGGCAGGCTGGAGAAATGGACTATTGTGAACCCCTTAAGGAGTTCAAAAAAGGAAGTGCAAAGTCCTGCACCTGGGGAGGAACAGTCCCATGCATCAGTACAGACTGGGGCCAAATGACTGAAAAGCAGCTTTGCAGAGAAAGACCTGGATAACCTGATGGCCTACAAGTTGAGCATGAGTAAGCAATGTGGCAAAAAAGGCAAATGGTCTACATTAGTGAGAGTGCTACCAGCAGGTTGAGGGAGGTGATCCTTTCCCATCTGCTCAGCTGTGATGAGAGCACACCTTGGATGCTTGGTCCTGTGCTGGGCTTACAAGAGAGATGTGGACTGCCTGGAGTGAGTTCAGTGAAAGGCCGGGAAGATGATTAAGGACTTGGAGCATCTGTTGTACAAGTAGAAGCTGAGACAGCTGGGATTGCTTAGCCTTGAGAAGAGAAGTCTCGGGGAGATTTTATCAATGTGTATAAATATGTGTGTAGGGGTGTGATACAGAAGATCATAGAATAGTTTGGGTTGGAAGGAACCTTTAAAGGCCATCTAGTCCAACCCCCCAGCCATGAGCAGGGACATCTTGCAACCAGATCAGGTTGCTCAGAGCCCCGTCCAGCCTGGCCCTGAATGTTTCCAGGGATGGGGCTTCTGCCACTTCTCTGGGCAACCTGTTCCAGGGCTTCACCACCCTCATTGTAAAAAAATTCTTCCTTATATCTAGTCTGTATCTCCCCTCTTTAAAGCCATTACCCATTGTCCTATCACAGCAGGCCCTGCTGAAACGTTTTTCCTCATCTTTCTTATAGGCCCTCTTTAAGTATTGAAAAGCTGCAATAAAATCTCCCTGGAGCCTTCTTGGAGAAATAGTCAAGATATAGCCAGACTTTTCTCAGTGATATCCAGTGACAGGACAAGAGGTAATGGGTGTTAAGACAGTGTTAAGAACTCTGCACAGAATTTGCTAATTGGTGGTCTCACATTTTACCAGAATACGGTAAAAATTTTAGAATCCTTATTAGTATGTGTTTGTAAAGCATACAGCAGAATAGCAAGAAGTAAATCAGATCAAAGAATGAGAACTGAACTTAATTCAAGCTCATCTGTTGAGAGAAACATACTTCAAACTATTTTAATCTGAATCCTTAGGGTAAAAGTAAGTGCACTGAATCTCTTACATATGGTAAGATCAGTTTTTCCATTTGCTCTTTGATTTCATGTCAAACTCAGTTTGGATTTTTTTGTCAGTGTAGGTGATGATGAATAGATGGATGACTTTTGTTAGCCTCTATAACATGTCTTTTGTTGCCTCTTGTAAAAGAACACAGCAAACATCTCAGTTTTTCTGTTTAAGTTGACAGTGTTGGAAACTCAAGGGCACAGTAAGTAATTTGGCTCTGCAATGGTTTCAATGGACATTCATTTTGAAGTTATTGCAAAAATAGTAATATGCTTCATATTCTTTAGTGTCCAAGGCAATGTATAGCAGGGATTTTTTTGGCATAAAACAATAGCTTTGTCAAGACCAAAGTCAGCAGTAAATTGTGCCTGGAGGCTCCAGTTTTCCCAGGCTCTATTCTTCCTTTGAGAAATTTTATTTTTTTATTTTTTTTTTAATTTTTATTCAGTGTCACAATCCTTTTTTTTTCCTTGTTCAGTGGGACAGAACTGGAATAAAGTCATGTCTCTCTCCCTGATGGAAGTGCAGGAGTGGAGGAACCAAACATAAAGGGGCTTTTGAGTATGGAGACACTGATATTCAGATGTAGGAACTGAACAAAAATGGACTTTTTTATCTATATCATGCAATTTGGGAAAACTGTAAATTGATGTGTGCTTTCTAAGAAAAGAAGACACATGGTTTGAGAGAATACCGGTTTGCAGTAGATCAGTGTTGTCTCTCAGAGGCCATTTTACTTTTTCTTGTTAGGCCTGCTTGGCTGACTAGGACCATACTGCTGCATTACAAAGGTTTTAATGAAGGCCACATGGCTAATAAATATAAGGAAATAACTGTAAAGAGTGCTGCTTGCTTCTTCATGGGTAGCGCACTCTTTCTACAGATAAGATATTTGTAGGATTTTGCACTTCAAAATTTGTGCCAGAGTACAGAGATATGTTTGAACATCAGTGGGTGCCTGACTCAGACTGGGCATGTAAATACCTTTGAAAATGATATGTCCATTAAATCTTTGTGCTTTGAATTTTTGATTCAGTGGGAGTTCTGCAATGGATGTCAAGGAGACAGGATTTCATCTTCACCTATAGCTTTCCTGTTCTGCTTTGCAAAACAACCTTCTGTGACAGCTCTAGGAGAAAGAAAATTCATTACAAAGCTAGGAGAATGCTTATATATTTTATACAATATAATACTGGGGTAAACCAATAGCAATTTTTTCAGTCTCCCAATCTGTAAAACTGATGGTGTTTTGCTATTAAAATCAGCAAAGTCCCTGCAGATTTTGAACATTGTAAGCTGTGGAGAGGCAAAGTAATATTACTAGATAATCAATATACCCTTTTTCAGATGTGTCTATTACTTTGTAAGGATTACAGTTAGCTTTGCTATCATGCTTCTTCAGGTTAGGATTTTATACTATGCCTTTTGTGTTCAAGTTAAATATGCACGAGGTTGTATGCAACGTTACTCAGTATGAAGGGAGAAAATTACCTGAAAGTAAAAGCAAGCCACCTCTACCACTGAACATCAAAAACTACATTTCCGCCTCCTTTGGAAAGAAAACAGGATGACTACTGAACAGTATTATAATGCACCATGGTTTAGGGCAACTGATGTAAACAGGGACTGAAATATTTAGTTTCCGATTTTGTTTTCCTCTGGACAAATGAGCTTAGTGTCATTTTTTTTCAGTCTGCATCTCTGTTGTGTCTGGACAGCTATTTCTTCAAATTGGGCTTATTTTCTGGTTGTATAAAACTCTTCATCTACATTGTGGATTGAGTGCATTAAGTTATTCCCTGTGGTGCACAGCTGGAAGCTATTCTGTGCTGCAACATTTCGTTTTGTTTTGTCCCAGTTTTTTCTCCCCACCGTGTTCCCACAGCCTAGCATAGCTCCGCGCTGCAGCAGACAAGTCTCTTTTTCCAGGGACAGTTCTTAGAACATGCAAAATTGACATATTCTCTTTTGGTTTTTTTAGTACAAATTCAGTGGCAAACAGCTCTGCTTGACTGCATGAACATTTCAAAGTACTCATAGACTAGGAGGATTGTCTTGAAAAGTTAGACATATTTAGGCAGGCTGTTTTATTTGTTTCTTTGAAGAGAATAGGGATATTTTGAGAAAATTGAAGGAAATATACAGTGCCAAATACTGGTCTGTTTAGAGAAGAGGAATATACAGGCCTTAACAGAGCTTTCTTTGAAGGAGGAAAATGTTTTCTCAGTTCTAATGCTTTAATAAGACACAAAGAAACCCCAGAGTTGGTAAACCAAAGTTTGTCTTCTATCTTGGAAGTATTTTAAAAATACTATTAAAAAACAATAATGATTTTTTTCCTGTTAATACTTTGCTTATATGTGCAGGGACTATGATTATTTATACTGATTTTACCCTCAGCAAAATAGGGTGCTGATCTTATCACTGTGTAATCACAATCTAGACATTAAATAATACTGAATGCACAATTTTGTGTGCCAACCATTATCTGTCAAGAAGAAAGGTTACAGAGCCTTCGTTCAGTACCTAATTGCAGTGGTCTTTCTCCTTATGATTTTCTTCTCTTTCCCAGTCTCCCCCACTCAGCCAGTTCCTTCCTTCATCTCCATTGCTGTCTTCCATCTCCTGTCACTAATTGATGGTTCCTTGTTTCTCACTCAAGGTGGCTGCTGTTTCCTCCATGCAGCAGCAGAAGCCTAACGGAGGTTATAATCTTGGTCTTGGTTCTTCCCTTTTGATTCTTGCTTCCATTGTAAAGCCAGCGCATCCTTCTATTGAGATATATCCCACCAGTTGCTCTGTAGGTGTGGGATGCTGATGTGATTGAAACTTGTGATTTGCAGCTCTCCATGGGTTATGTAATGGGAAGGAAAGAAAAACATAACTGTCAGAATTGGTAAATGGTAGGAAGCCTAATGTACAAGGTAATTATTTTGTTTACATGCATACCTGTTTTAAGTACTACTCCTTTGCTGTAGCGGCTCCTTGACATATTTTACAAGTAAGTTACCCCAGTGACTATCCCCACTTCATAATGAACCTGTAATCACCATTCGTCAGCTGGAGATACAGTTAATATCTTTGATTTCCCACTAGAATCCCTCCATCCTCTCTCAGCTAGGGAAATCAGCTAGGTGTTGCAGTGTGCTCTGAAGGTCAGTCAAATAGCGCTGTTTGGGAGGAGAGTGAGAATGGGATGAATTCAACAGCTGACAGGCTTTATGAAAATGTCTTGTACCTGCTACTTCTGTAGCTCATGTGCTTCTGCTGATCTCAACTATTGCAATAAAGCATGTGGAAAATCTGTCAGTTTGGCAGAGAAGTAGGTAATAGGGCATGACAAAATAGGGCACGGTGCCAGGCATCAGATTGGTGGTTTTTATTCCACTGATACTCATTGAGCTTTTATGAGTTGGAGGTTGGTGAGGAAACGTGAGAAGTGCACAAAAGGAAACATGTGAATCTGGGCTGTTATTTTCCTTATGCAATAACATTAGGAAAACATAGGAAAACTAATTATGTAATACTCTTTTGCAGAGAACTGCAAGGCAATCACCAATCTCAGAGAATGTTCTGAGGATCTATAGAATAAATAGCCATTAATGAGAGCTCTATGGATGCAAGGTAATGATGGGAAGTAGCATAGAGGACAATGGCTGGTGGAAAAATGATATTGGCAAATATATTATGGTTTCATTAGCAAGGCCAAACAAAATTAAGGTTACAGTTTCTGTTCCATTTTGGGTGGACCTAGATGTTGGGCTCTATGTACTACCAGCCTTAGTAAGAAACAACTATAGGTGTGTATTAGAGGCAATATTGAGGAAAAATGTGAAAGAAGTGAAAGAGTACAGTGATGTCTCCTTGGATAAAACCCTGCAACAGTTAGTGATACTGGGATATTCTGAACTGACAGTTGAACCCAAGCCTTCATGTTTCACAGCCCCAGATGAACCCTTGTTCTATGTATTAATGTTTTTGGTGTTTTTGTGGTTTTTTTTGTTTTTTTTTTTTTTTAGAATTTATTCGTGTATTCTAGAATTTATTTTCATGTATTCTAGAATTTATTTTCTGTCATGCTGAATAGTGGTTTCATTTATAAGGAGACAAAAGGTCCCAGTCAACAAAGAAAACTTCTGTATGGTACGTTGACTCAGCAGCCCCAATTTGTGGTTGAAGGGTAACTAAACTTACCACATTCACTTCCAAATGTTCACTTGCTAAACCCCTTTATCATCTTCTATACAGTTGCATCATTTTATATATTTCCCAATCAGTTCTTTTTCCCAGTAGAAGATTTATAGCCTATTAATGTTCGCATTCAGAAGTTGATCCGCAGCTGTGATCTTGCCAGACTTTTCTGTGTCTTATTTAGTTCTCCATGTTCTTTTGGAGATGAGAGATAAGTAGTATCATACAGTATTTGAGTTGTTATTATGGATGGATTTATGCGATAATGTAATGACATTTTGTTTCTATTCCTTGAGCTAATATTTTCATTGAAATATCCATAATAACTCTTTCAGGGGTGATAATCACTAGTGCAGAGCCTATCATGTCTTCCCTGTGTATTAATTTCTATTCCTCGATTTCATCTGCTATTTTATTGTCTAGACACACTATGCTGTGAAATTTTGCTACTACTCTTTGTCATCTGTCCTTGCTTTGATTATCCTGAATGATTTTATCATCAATAAACATCTTACTTTTTATCCTCTTTTCTAAGTTACTTATGCAACTGTTGAACAAAACAGGATTCAGCCAAGATCACGGTGGTTTTCCAGTGTTACTCCCCTTTTTCCTTTCTGTTGTTATATCATGAAGAGATCATTCCCTCATATGTCATGATAGCCTAGTTCCTTTAATGGCCTTTGTGGAATCTTGTCAAAATCTGTTTGCTAATCTAAATATGTTGAACTCAGTGAATTACTTATACTTGTATGTTTGGCAGCATACCTACAAAGAACTTTAGCATTGATAAGGTATGACTTGTGAGGCCTCTGTAACAAACCACTGATCCCAAGCATCCACTATTTTTGTCTTTAAGACAGATATTCAGATCTGCTTTGATCCAGGAAAAAAATTTAAAAATTATGATGTAGTTAACTAGCACTTTGGTACCACATCCTACTTAACTAGAACAGTGGCAGTGTAAAACCTGAGTACATTGGAGTTTGTAGGCAAAAATCAGCTATTCCTGTCTTATTTGCTGCTTTTCATTTGTACCATTTTTTTTCTAAAACTGTTACTGGTGACAATATGTGCTAAAGTTATCATCACTAATTCTCTACTGTAGGGAGTTAAGCAGCTTTCTTGATTACCCTTGCACCACTTCAAAGAATTTGATTAATATCTGTGTTATTTTTTTTCATAGTTTAATCACTTACCAATACTAAACAGTCTGTCAGGATTCCATGCTGTAAATGCTCCATGGAATATGTTCCATGCTTAAAAAACAAAGTGGAAAGCAGAAAGATGGCCATGGCCATTTCATAGGTGAGAATCTGAGACTCTGTTTTTCTCTTCATGCAACAGAATCTGTTGAAAACCAGAAATTGAAACCAAGCTGCTAAAACCACCACCTAATTACAAGCCATTTTTTTCTACCTATTTCCTCCATGCAATTGCTAGAATTTTGGTATTTTTACAGGTAGAAATGAATGCTAAGCTGTTTTTTGCCGGTGAGACAAAGGAGGGAAAAGATTTATGTAGCTGGCAGTTGAAGGGAGTAGAATTCTTCTGCTTGCACTTGAGCTACATAAAATAGAAATAATGTGTTTCTGACTTAGAAAGACTTTTACCCAGTCTTTGTGCCGGAGCAAAAGATTACTAAAGGTATTTGGCAATAAAGAAAGAAGAGCTGTCTGTAATTACAGCAGATCATGTTTTTTTGCAAGTATTTCATAGCAGGATGCCCATAGAATTCAAGATGGGTATGATAACTAAATAAACTTTATAATTTAGTAAGGAATTGAATTTTAAGATGCGCAAAACTAGTGTGCCATTTTTAAAGTATTTCTTCTGTATAATTATAATGAAAACCAAGGCAAAATTCTCTAAAAAATGAATTGTCTTGAGCTCTCTTGCCTTTTTCCTGGAGATTTATGGTTTGATAGATTTGAATCTTAGAAAGAATAAACAGTGTATACTAGTATCATGAACATTCATGATGCTCTGTGTTGCTCTGAGTTGAAGATGTCCTTGCTTATGGCAGGAGGGGTGAGACTATATGACTTCTAAAGGTCCTTTCCAGCCCAAACTATTCCATGACTCTATGATCTTCTGTATCACCAGAATCTCATGCCTATGTTGTGAAAGTGTTATATATATATATTAATTGCTGTAAAGTAATATGGGTAGTATTGCTTCCACCATTCCATTGGACTTACACATCAAATCAAATGTTCTTTAAAAGCAAAGCCTTATTTTGGGCTATTCAAAGCAGTATCATAGAATCATTGAATATCTCAACTTGGAAGTGACCCATAAGAATCATTGAGCCCAAATCCCTGCTTCTTGCAAACAAGGATTATTAAAAAACAAAACCAGCCAAACAAACAAACAAAAGTTGAAATATGTAGTTGTTAATTGTAAGTTTTAACTTTTAAAAATTCCAGGGCTGGGGAATTCATCAATACCAAACGTGGTGTTGGGTACACTGTAGGCGCACTTTGTGCGTCTCGCGCTCTGCCTGTCAGATCCGCTCCTGTGAGCCTGCCGGGAGTGCAGTACGATGCACTTCTCCCTGAGGTGCTGGGATCTTGACATGGTCTCTTCAGTGAAACACCCAGTACTGGGTTTGCCTGCATTTCTACCAATTATGGCCAAGGCTGCGTGGTAGTTTTGTCCTAAGCAGATCTGTACATAAAAGAGGTTATCTAAGAGTGAAATTATGTTCTAATTGATGAGTTCCTTAAGTACTCTTCATTTATTTATTTCTCTTCCATTTAGAATTTCAGTTAAAACATAGAAAAATGGTATGATTTCTGTATAGACATATAACATAACATTTTTATAGCTGTGTGAATCTGGAGGCTTTTTGCCTGGTCTTTTTCAACTGTTCCAGTGGTTTTTGAAAGATTTATTCTCCTGATGCCATGTACTGCAATTCCTTGCATGTAGGATCCTTCTATACTTTCGACTAAGTTCACTTTTGAGGGAATAAAATACTTAACTCCAAACCAAATGCCAGACTCTTTGTTAAGACTAAATGGTTGCTGGCTTTTACAATATTAACTTTGTACAGCCTGAAAAGAGAATAATGAGGCTGTAAGTCAACATAGGAAGTTCCACAGCTATCAATTAATCTACTCAGCTAATGCTAACACAGAGTTTTACCATGTGTCCCCATTGTAGAAGGCAAGAATATCACTGAATGCATTGAATAAAAATACAAGAACAACTGTATAGATTTTAAAATGTGATGAAAATGGGCTGTTAATCTGTACAGAAGAAGCAAGCTACATGATCAATAAAATCTCAACTATTGATTTATGATACAAATTGGACAGGTTAGTAACTAATTGGTTGCCTTGCTCAAGCAGTACGTTTAGCAAGGTTTTAATGTGAACGTGAGAGTCACTAACTCACAATGTCAGAGGCCAGCTGTACCATGACCACCCAAGCTTGGCAATTAATGGCATGCAGGTTAATTGCAGAGACAAGCAGGAGACCAGAGTTAAGGGACTGAAAGGAGTCAGTTGAATAGCGTTGTCCATCTGCAGAGGAGGAAAAGGAAAGTCATTATAAAGGGAGCCTTATCAGTGTACAATAATCACAGACTCACTTTTGATTAAAGCCTTATTTTAAGGCTATAATAATACAATAGGGTTAGAAGCTGAATGAATTGCAGGAAGGTGGGTTTGGGGCCAGTGGAAATTGTCATCAAATAAAACTGAAGATGATGCCAATCCATACCTCAGATTTTTTTTTGTTGTTTTGGTTTAACCTGCAGCCATGGCAAATTACACTTTTGGATGAAGAAGTGCTTGATTTAATGTGAGTGGCTAATGTATACATTCAACACACATCACTTTATCTCCATGGATCAATTTTATCATGCTCAAAGGTTTTGATCTGTATTTAGTGGGAAGGAGAGTAACCTACCTTAACGATTGTTCTTCATGTGGTTTATAATCTCTATAGCTTACTACTACATGTTCAGCAGAGGACTCAGACATGTACTTAAGTGCTGTGCTGGATGATAATTCTAATATATCACTCAGCATGTGCACCTGAAAAAAAATAACAACAGCACTGCCATGAAAGTTATAACGTTGTATATATTATCCTCCTCTTAAGGAAAGGGAAACCACACATGGCAGATGCTATTCATGTAGCTGCATGAATTACTTAGCTCCGCTGATGACAAGGGTGACGATGAGGTCCTAAGCAGAACAGCAATATAGTATAATGCAAGCAATGCAGTCTGTGAAAGAAAAGCTTTCCCATGGAGATGTGAGCAGAAAAGAATAATAATAAAGAGTTTCATAGGTAATTTGCATACAACATTTCAATGTCCAGTTGGGTAGGAACACAGAGTTTAATTATGAAAAAAAAAATTATGATGCTTTTTATGTTTCCATACTTCACTTTCTCCTTTGGTATACTGCTGTTGTTCAAGATATAACCAGAGGCTACCAATTTGATTTTTAGAAGGGAATGCGGAAGAAATGATCAGTATAATGGCTTTATTCTGATGTCTTAGCTATGGATTCAAAACCAGAGTTGTTGGTGCTTTTCTGTGCTTCATTGTTTCCATAGTTGTTGAAAATGATGTATGCCTTTTGCTTTAATGTCGTAAAAGTTGTTATGGTCATTTATGATTGTGCTGCTAAATTCACCTTTGTTGCTTATGATTTTATTTTGTATTTTATTTGCAGGGTTGTTTCCCGCAGTGCTGAACCTGGCTACTAATGCTCTCATCACAACCAATGCTACCTGTGGAGAAAAGGGTCGGGAAATGTACTGCAAACTTGTTGAACATGTACCTGGACAGCCTGCAAGGAACCCTCAGTGCCGTATTTGTGATCAAAGAAGCAGGGTTCCACATCGTATGTGTAACATTGTCATTTTTTTTCCTTTAAAAAGACTTTTTTTCCCCAAAGTTTGTAGATACTCAGCAAACAAAACTGTAGGTCACTGGTCCTATTAGTATGAAATACCTGCCTCTTTCTTTTTAAATTAGGTTACCCATCTCTTCCATTGGTATTTTAAAATTTGTATCTGTTATGTATACTCCTCAAACCGAACTTTCTAATTCAGACCCTTAAAGTGGAGCACGTAAATTCAGATTTAGAAAAATTCAGTATCTACAGCTGCTGTTGAATTCTCTTGATACATACTGACGATGAATGAAAACCAGATGACTTTTACCTGCAAATCTACATGTGGAATTTGAAAATTTTGGCCAATCTAAGCAACATCTGCAATTTCAGTTTAAGGCAAACTCTGGTTTTATTATGTTCTGGGATGTTTTTCTTTTTCATTTGATGTTAATTCAGTTTTGATGAGCCAGCAAAAAGAAGATAAGATAATGGAGCACTGCTTGGTTTAGTTGCTTAGTTTTTCATACTGAAATAGAGCTTTGCTAACATTGTGCTTATTTTTTGTTTTTTTTTAAACACTACCCAGAAGCAAAATCAGTTTTCAAATATAAGTTTGTTATCATCTGCTTCAGAGATACTTGTTTCTAATAGTTGGGAAGATTAGAACTAAGAAAATTTCTTAGTAAAGTCATACAAGTTTAATTTCACGTGACCTCACAGTGAAAGCCATGAATAGCATTAATGTTGTTAGATTTTGGTGGATATATTGGCACTGTAGATGGTAGAGGGTGTAGAGACACTTAAGGCAGCTTTTAATGGAATAGATGAAATGTTGGAAGAAGCACAGCCATAGCAGCATAGAAACAATTTCTCTTTTTTTCCAGTTTTCCAGGGAAAAAAACAAAAAAAAAAAGACAACATCTAATCAATTTGCTCTATGTCTGTAGCTTTCCAGACAGACGCTTGCTTAGCTTCTCCTTGGAAACCTCCTTCCTGGGCCACACTTCTTAGAGATATTTTACCCATTACCATGTCTTTTTCTAATAGCTAATCTGCATCTTTCTCACAGAAATTCATGTTACTTATTTCCTAACTTCAGTCAATACAAGGAATGTTTTTTTCCCTTTTTCTTTACAAAAGTCTTTTACTTAGTTGAGGGTTGATGGTATGGGTGCTCTGTCTAGTTCCTACACTAAGCTGTCTCTTTTCTTTCATTCTCCTCATAGGTTGGATTTTCTAGAACTCTTAACTGTGCAAATTGCAGTTCTCTGAATTCTCTCTAGAGTATTCATCTCTATTAAAATTCAATTGAGGTCTTGCCAGCACCGCATAGAGATGCAGGTTTGCTTTAGAATGAACAGAATATATTCCTGTTTACATATTTTACTTAGATATTTCTCCTTTTTCATGGTGTGACGTCACTGGGAGATATATAGCTAGTTGTCCATTATAATCCCTAGATACCTTCCTGCTAAATGGCTGCCTATCCATTTGCTCCCCATCTTGTACTTCTGAAGCTAATTATAATTGCCCCAATACAGGCTAAGTTGTTTGTCTGAACACAGTTGCAACCTATTTTTTTTCCCCAAGATAGTTTTCCAAGTTTCATCATCTTCTTTAATCATAGTAAATGCTACCTTCTGAGGAAAGGTCATACAATTTAGTAACAATATAAGCATTTAAATATGTTACACTATAGCAGTGTGTCTCACTCAGAGAAGATTTCAGGGGGTTTTGGAACCATTCTGGCTGGCAGAAACACCGTGCAGTAGATTTCCTTCTTTATAGATGGGTATTCAGAGATGCCATGTGCATCATACAAGTTTTTTTACAATCATCAAGTTTGTTTAATTCATAAACCAAACCTAAACCAGAGATGGATTGCTTTGTCCTCGTGTCCTGCCTATGGTATCAGATAGTATACACTAATGTATGTGTATATACACACACATACATATGTAGATAAATATAAACCCCATCTGAGCAGAATGAATCCCCCATAATCCAATGGGAAATGGCCAGGGATCTACTACACCACTTAGACACACGCAAATCTATGGGGCCGGATGGGATCCACCCAAGGGTAGTGAGGGAGCTGGCAGAAGTGCTCACCAAGCCACTTTCTATCATATATCAGCAGTTCTGGCTAACCAAGGAGGTCCCAGTTGACTGGAGGTTGGCAAATGTGACACCCATCTACAAGAAGGGCCAGAAGGAGGATCTGGGGAACTACAGGCCTGTCAGTCTGACCTCAGTGTCCGGGAAGGCTATGGAGCAGATTGTCCTGACTGCCATCATATGGCACATACAGGACAAGCAGGTGATCAAGCCCAGTTAGCAGGGGTTTATGAAAGGCAGGTCCTGCTTGACCAACCTGATCTCTTTCTATGACAAGGTGACCCGCTTAGTGGATGAGGGAGAGGCTGTGGATGTTGTCTACCTAGACTTCAGTAAAGCCTTTGACACCGTTTCCCACAGCATCCTCTTGGAGACACTGGCTGCTCATGGCTTGGACAAGCATACTCCTCACTGGATAAAAAATAGGCTGGATGGCTGGGCCCAAAGAGTTGTGGTGAATGGAGTTAAATCCAGTTGGCGGCTGGTCACAAGTGGTGTTCCCCAAGGCTCAGTATCAGGGTCAGTTCTGTTAAATATCTTTATCAATGATCTGGATGAGAGGATTGAGTGCACCATCAGTAAGTTTGCAAACAACACCAAGTTGGGTGGGAGTGTTGATTTGCTTGAGGGTAGGAAGGTGCTACAGAGGGACCTGGACAGGCTGGATCAGTAGGCCAAGGCCAATTGTATGAGCTTCAACAA
>KL265869.1:55622-74800 GCA_000699545.1 Podiceps cristatus | reverse complement strand
TGTGATCCTGTGTGATCCTGTGATCCTGTGACAGTCTAAGCCACAAACCAGGTTCAATCCTTCCCCAATACTTGCTCACTAAGTGGAAAAGAATGTTGTGGCTAACGTTGGCCATGTTCTGCCATCAGATGTGCACACGCAGTTCTGGGGGGGAGCTGGAGGGCCACATTAGTAATAATGACGCTGTAAACCAACACCAATTTTCACCAACAGGAAGGCAGGACAGGCATGGAGTAGAAGTAACCTTGCATGGATAACAGGTCCGTATGAGAGGAAACAGAGCGGGGTCTGAGCCTTTAACAGCTGCGAGGAAGGAAGAATTGTTTGAATGGGAAATGGTAAGATAATGGATATGCTCTGGCTCAGAGATGTAACATAATTTGAATCGGATAACTGCTCTGATTTTCAAGGCATTAGTAATTAATGACTAGCATTTGGAGAAATGTCAGGTGGATAATACAGCAGTTAGGGGAGCTTTCAATTTCTTCGTCTTTTAACAACTTGTTCCGCCCCCATCCCTTTAAACAGTATAAATCAGCATCAAGGGAATGTGAAGATGTTTTACGTGTGGTCTGTGATAGAGGTGCCTGCATTAGATGAGAGGTCTACAAACTACATAGGGCCTTCAGAGTCCATTAACAGGGACTGACAGCAAAGCAAGCCCTGGAGATTCACCTGGATGTCTTGCATCTGTATGGAAAAGGTCTTCAGACAGAGATCAGTACCTCATCTGCATCGCCCCCAATCCAGGGTAGCTGGAGGCTGTGCAAATGTCTCCTGCCCTGCCTCCATAACCTCTTCAGAGAAAAAACAAGACAACTCCAAACTCTTGATATTCCTTGTACGATGTATTCTTGTGATCCAGTCACCTAGTCTCAACTCTTCACTGTAAGGATGATGGTTACAGAGCTTGTGAGCACCGTTTCTCAGCTGAAATGTTTACTGCTTGAGATACTGCTTGTTGATGCGCTCTTCATTGATGATAACAACTCAACAGCTTGCCAATTAAAAAGTAGTTATAATAATTTAGGCAATCAACCCTTAATCTAGAGTCCTTTTCTCCTTTCCCTCCTCCTAATTCCTGTGGTTATGTAATAAATTAGGTCATTATTTTCCTAAATTCTGCCTTCTGCTTTTTTCTAAAGGTAAGAGGAGGAAAAAAGACGAAAATTAACTGTATCACTAAAGAGTTCCTGTTGAAAGCACAGGGCAATTAAAAATGTAAGGAGAAAATCAGAGATGTGTATCTTTAATCTTAGTCTGTTATAGCAAATATCGATGCTACCTGCAAACACTGCAGTTTTACAAATCCAGAGTGTGAACTTTGGTTTAAAACAGTCTAGTAAAACTCTAACAAGCTGTTTCAGACACTTTACCCGAACTACAACCAAGATAAAATTTCCCTTTCCTACCTTTCAGACCCTCCAAAAACCTTAATTTAAAAAACACGAAATTTTGTAGGCAGGGATACCTTCTGTCAAACAGTGCCAATTAAAACTCTGGAGCTATAAATACAAAATTCGAATCAGACTGGCACTGGACTGAAGCCTAGTAAAGGTGAGCAGGGGTCAAATGTGCTTGGAATGGAATTCACGAGGTCTGGGAAAGGAGGCCAGCAATTTCATACCCTCTAACATTTTTGCCGCCTGATTTCTAAATAAACTTGGGCCAATGGGAATCTGAGGCTTAGAGAGAAAATACCACTGATGCTCCCTTGACCTGTTTGTTAAAGATCACGCCGTGCCAGTCAAAGATGCCCAACTGGTATCTCTGGGACTGATCCCTTTACTTACTGGCAGGCTGGAGGACAGCACAACATTTCTCACCTTGTTTGTCAAAGTGTCTCCAGGGGCTTACTTGAGAGAAGACTAAGGAATGAGGAAGTTCAAATAACAAGGAGGTTTAAATGGTGAGGATGATTAGCTGCTGTAACAGCTTTCCGGTAGTTGTTATTTTGCACCATTTAAAGTCTTTAAGAAAAGGGCAAATTTATAATTAGAGCATAATGAATAGTAGAGTATTATAATAGTAGTGAACTATGCTAGCACTAGTAATCAATGCTATATTGATAAGGCACCTTTACTACGGACTAAGTATTTACAAGCAAAGCTGCATTTTTACCCAGACATCTTATTCTGCTCCCACTGGGACCAGCTGCTCCTGTGAGACAATTTTGCCTATATGACTGTGCTGACACTAGAGACTTGAGCTGCGGGTACGTCAGGGAGCATCCTCTCCATCGGCTGGGAAGGAGGCCACGCTTGTGCCGTGCGGTGGCAGCAGGCTCGGGGTAGCCCCCAGCCCTGCCCGGGCAGCAGTGAAGGACCCAACAAGCCCTGTTGTTAGCGGGAGCTCTTAGCTTGGGCTCAGTAACTATATCTGCTTGCAAGAAAATGTATCCCCTCAGCTTCTCCTGCTGGGACTGCAGTGCTACCTGCCAAGCTGCCCTCCCAGCCACAAGCCCCTTTTCTCTGGAGTGCCAAGGCGGTGACCCTCAGACCCATTTTTGACCCCTCTCTGAAGGATCCACCTGCCAAGACCGCCTTGTGACTTGAAGTGTGGCTGTAAGCCCCCATTACCCGGCCACAGCATGCCGTCGCCCCCTCACTGCCTGTCCCTGCCGCAAGGAAGGCAGCTGCGATGGATCTCTGGGCTTGCTAGGTATGCAATTTCCTCCCCAGTCTGTGTCCACCACACAGCACTGCTGCCCGAGGTCCCATCACCTACAAGCGGGGAAGAAATTTGGCTTGCCGAAATCTTCAACTGCCGGTAACAATGCATGAAAACAGAGAGATAGATGTGCGGAGCTTGGGTGGAATCTGCAGGAAGGTTACTGTATGAGAATTTTATCCAGAAAACACTTGGGAGACTGACTCCAAAGGAGTAACCTCTGAGTGAAGCTGAATTAGCACACACTGCAAAAAAAGCCACCCCAAGACCCGCAGGTGGATTAATTCCTCGAACCACTGCCATTACTTCCTGAGAGAAACTCTGCTCATTAATAACTCTTTAAAAGATATCTTTAAAATACACACCACCTCCCACATGGTATGTATGTGCCTAATGACATCTGGGACTGGAAAATCACATTACAAACAGGCAGCACTTCTCTAGTGTTGGCTTGACAAGTTGAGCTTTGATGGAGGACTGTGCTTCCTCATTTTAGGTGTGTGCTGCAACAGGTAGTTGGAAAAAGAGATTTTATGCAAATCACGTACATTAAAAATGAGTCCTGTAATAGTCTTTAGGCAAATTAAGTGCTCATTCTTGAAAGCCTGATTATATATTTTATCTTCCAAACAGTAAGTGCTGCTTTTTTTAACACTGTTTTGATCAATACCTTGCTTGGCCTACTCTCCTCCCTTAACTGTGTTTTAAAGGGAATGTTAAAGCTTTTCAAAAGGCATTAAACTGACATCTTTGTGTATTGGTATCTTCCGTCCTTAGCACAGAGATGGCAGTGCTACGTTCCCAACTCACCCAGTCCTGATATGCAGAGACCGTCCAGAACTACCTTTACAACAAGGACTTCAGTCTAAAAAAGCATCTGCTTTCTCAGATACTCAGTCAGTACACAGCAGTTCTGCAGGGATGGTGAAACCGTTTGGGGATCACGTTAACTGTGATTATAATCCACTTCAACCAACAGAAGACTGCTACTTGATATTCAATTTGATCAGACTAAAAACTACAGGGTGCAGGACATTTTAGTTCAATGGAAATACCATGGACCTCTATTGAGAGGGCTTCAGCGTGACATTCAGCCCATGCTCTTAGGAGTCAGCGAAAGCTCAGTGACAAGAAAGGAAGCCTTGCAGCTTTGATCTCACCATCATTTTAAGGGATGGACTGGGAGCCTCCTGGAAGTGCTGGTGCTCCCTGGAACGAGGAGGCTGCAGAGAGGTCTCCAGCCACAGAACCTGTGCGACCCGGGGCCTGGAGGGCTGTGTCTGCCAGCCGAAGCTGCATCTGTGTCGAAGCCTCTGCCCTGGCAGGGGCAGGTGCTCCAGTACCTGCTGGGGAAAGGGCCCAGCGGCACCCCGCCACTTACCCTGGCACGAATTTCACAGAGGCCCCTTCTTTGCACCCTGCTGTGCGAGCTGCTGTGCAAACCGCTGCGTCTGCTGGCTGCCTCTGCTTTCTGTCTTTCTAAATTCCTCTCTAAAACCTCGTTTCCATCAGTAGGATGTTACCTTTTGCTTTTTTCCCTGAGCTCACAACCAGATTACGTGTTGTTAAACAGCTGATGCACGTCAGAATGAGCGAAGCAATCTGCCTGCATCTTCTTATTCCCTCTCAGGGAATCATGCAGCACTTTGAGATTAAAGGTTTTACAGAAACTATCAGCAAAATGACCTATGTCTATTCCTCTTAATTTAAAATCACTACCAGTGTATTCACCTTAGAAACCAATACTCATAGGCCTAAAAATCCCTCCAGTTGTAGTCAGCACCATTTGTAGAGTAATAGCAGTAATAAAGGTGCATTTCTGTATGTTCCTAGCACAGTAATGTGGAGAACCAGATCAGAAACTAGTAAAACATGGGGCACGACTATGATTTACTTGTCGAGAAACTTCTGAGAAAGGAACAGCTGGCAAGAGAGTATTTATGTGTCATCTGAAGGATGATACCTTCCACCAAGGCAGCCTAATCCATAAAGAGAGCAGCAGGATATCAGAGCTGGGTGCATAATAAATTGGAATCCTTGAGTGTGTCTGAGCCCTTCTGAGACTGAAAGCGCTGGTAGCACTTTTCCTCTTACAAATGAGAAATTATGAGTATTAAGTGAGACAAGCTGATGCACAGGATGCACTCCAAGGCAGCCACAGACGGCTCGTTAATTGTTATTGTAGGTTGGAGGGAGGAAGAAGTATTGTATGACCTAAACAAAGACCAATACCCTACAATGCCACAAAACACAAAAGAACCAGAGAGAACCGTTTTCAATCAATATAAGAGTGTAGCGTTCTTCAAAAAGAAAATTAACACTTCCTCTTTAATGTGTCCCCGTTTTCCTATCTTCTGTAGATAAATACAGTGGACATGGCATATCTGACTTAACAGGAATTGTATCACTTTCTCTATGCATACCTAAATGTTGATGGATTTGTTCTCGTTGTTTCTGACATGCAGTACACGCTATATATTGAAATAGCAGTGTCAATCTGATCTCACCCCTATGACTGTACTAGTGTCAGGGAGGTTATATATAGGTATTTATCTATAGAATTTCCACAGTGCCAATCACTGAAGCACTTCAGCACCTCAAAAGTGTTACTAAACATACCCTCACAGCAGCCCTGATCTGTAGGGGCAGGATATCCTATCCCCATTTTGCAGGAGGGGAAGTAGATGGCATGCCTCACTCAAGGTCGCATAGGGCAGCTATGGAGGAACAGAGAACCACATTGTATTCCTCAGTTCCATTCCTGGGTGTCAGCCTAAGATGAGCAAGCACGTATAGAGAAGTAACAAAAATTTGGTATGAAAGCCAATCTACTCATTCTGGTTTATAGCTCTGAGACATCTTGTCCCTTCAGCATCTCTCAGTTGTTACCTTGATCAACCCGCTGTCCTGGTTCCCCTCTGCTTTCGGAGGCTTCTTCAACTGCCTCCCTCTGAGCTGTCCGTCTCCCTCCCGTCTCAGCTCCTGCTGCTTCAAGCTGCTTCCTTGGGGCTCCCATCCTACCAGCCCAAGCGACCCCTCTGTGCCCTCCTGGCCCTGATGCAGCAGCTCCCCGGGCGATGCGTCCTTGCTTCTGTCTTGGCCTCTTTCAGTCACCACAGGACCTCCCTTCACATCCATCAGTATGTTTGGCAGGCACAGATAATGCCTCAACTTGACACATCAAAATCTTGGTCACTTGGACTTGAAACAAGATGATGGCAGGGACGGGACGGGACAGGACGCGGTACATCTGGTACGGCAAAACCAGTGCTACGTTGCCAAACGGAACAGCATTGCTACAGCTTCAATTTTCTTTAAGTTTGTATAATTCAATATAACTACTTCTAATGCATGTCATGTATCCAGATATCATTAAGCACACGCAAAGTGCAATGTCACGTAAGTCACTTCTCTCCCTTTGCTGGGATCCCTTAGCTAGGTTTCCTGTTCCTTGCATGCCGCGCTCAAACTCCCCAGTCAGCTCCCAACAGCGTGCACGGCATTATCGTCAGGGAGTTTTTAAAATACAGAGAATCAACAAAGCACAGGTTCAGTGCACTCAGCCACAGCTGAGCAAACCCTGCAAACCCGAACTTATTTTCAACCTCAAGTCCTTATTTTGGCCACAAAATCCTTAGAAAAAACACGCCACTAACAATGTGGAACATACACACACATACATCCTCTGCAAGGATCACTCATTAATCACAATGTTATGCAAAGTAATTTTTCCAGATATTTTGTTCAGTTTATTTGCCTCTTACCATTTAAACCACTTGCCCTAGAATTTCTTAAACTCCTATTTGCAAAAAGGTTTATCTAGACAAAGAAACATATTCTTGTCTCTTACAATTATCCTTAAAATCAATGTTTATACACACACAAACATACACTTAGATGTATCACCCAGATTTAATTTGCATGAATGAATGTTGACTGTTTATGCAGGTCATGCTGAAAAAGTGCTAGGAAAATCATTGAGCCTCATGTATTCCCAGCACAAATGTCACTAAAGAAAGCTTGCAGATGTATTTCAGCAATGGTTTAAACAAATTTTACTCATGGAAAATAGTATTCCTCTCCTTGAAAAGCCAACTCTGTCCATATTACGAGTCTAATTGAGCACAGGCCTCAAAAGGAGAAAATAATTTGTATCAATACATTTTCTAAATCTCTTTAACTGACTTGAAAGTTTATCTGTACATAAAATGTGCCATGTTAAATTCCAATATCTGGCAATCTCCCAAGCCTAGCACTAAGGCTTTCACAGAAGGATATTTTTGGCTTCATGATAGCCAAAGTATCCTCTTTCTAACCTGAAGACACTGGATTCTGAATCTGTCACTGGTCCAGGACTGAATATTACTTGTCCTGGGCTTTGGGCCAGTAAAATTTGGGAAAAGAAATTCCACATTTGGAAAAATCAAGAAACCATTATTTGGCAGTTTGTTTTTCAAATGGTGGCTCTTTGATGCTATTCGGAAATTTAAAATCTTGGAAGTGGTTACTGAGGAGGCGGATTTATTGGGTGTTGCGCAGGTGAGGTAGCCAAAGGTCAAACTTTGGTCTATCACATACTGACTACAATTATCTGCAACTTGGTTCAAACAATTTATCTCACATTGTCATTATCTTTATTTCTTTCTTTATATTATACATGCAAACTCCTTTACTAAATAACTCTAGAGGACATAATCTCCTAAGCTTTTTTGTTCCCATATTAGAGAAAGTAGTAGCAGACTAAGGTGAGCGTGGTCTCATTACTGCACCCAACGATCTGTCTGTAAGCAGTTCTGCATGACGTGCCTTGCCCTGCGTCTTCTAAATAGCGCGTACTCCACCGCGAGGCAGAGGTGCATGAGGGAAGAGCTTCTCGAGCAACGGTGCACGTGCCCCTGGCCGAAGCGCTGCACAAGCACCAGCTCCATGTTCCTCCAGCCTGTGCCATGGCGCAGATATAAGCTGTGCGGTGGCAGCGGGACGCTGGCAGCCACTGCTGAGTGACCTGATGACGGGTGATAAGCCATGGCCAGGCACCAAAGCAGCTCTGCACGCGGCTTTGCTGACGGCAGGAAGAAAACGCTGCTGGTCTTGCATTCTCTGCGCAGGATGCAGAAGCCGGGTCAAGGCAGGGTCTAGAGGTACCACAATTAGTAAGACCAGGAGTGATGTGCTCTCAGTGGGTGAGCCAGGCAAGAGCACGTGTTGGGGTGCAGGGAAGTGAGGATATGTGGTGGGGGGGTAGGGAAGGCAGGAGGCATGGGCTTGGGTCCTGCATTTGTTGAGGGAGAGACAAGGCAGCATGTATGGTTGGAAAACCTGTTGAGAGTGAAAATAAGCCTGTGCAGGAAGGCAGGGGAAGAAAGGCGGAGGTGCAGCCCTGCTTGCGCATCTCCTAGAGCTGCTTCCCCTCTGCTAAGAAGGCACGTAAGCAAACAAGCCTGGGGAACATCCTGAACTAAGGTCTTCTGTCATGAAAATACACTGACATTCCCTACTTGTTTTACCCAGTATATGACACACTGTATTTAGGAGAATCATTCCGCTTTAAACGCAATTAGTTCTAAATGCTATTGTTCATGTTAAAACAATTGTTATTTTGATTGATAGTAAAAGCCTACACACCATAGTAAAGGCAGCAATGTCGGACACAAAGACATTACAAAATCTATAACCTGACCCTTTAAAACCTGACTTGAACCATCAGATTTGACTTATGAGACTAGTTACAATAGTGCTTCATGCAAAAAGCATTAGGTTAATGCTGGATCAGGCAAAGTTGCCAAACACACCCTGGCATAATTAATCAAGAATATTTCAAAAACAGATCGCCTCCAAGAGGTTATTGATTTCCTGTCATGACACGTTTTCCTCATGAGGTGCTACAATGCTATGTATCTGAGATGTGCTGGCGTGTGTTCTTCAGTGACTAAGCCTTGATCTATCTTCCTGGATCCCTGCCACTGGTGCATTGACATCTGCAACTACTCATGTTTGACAGTCTCATGCATGAGCTATGTGGCTTCCAACTTGGATGGGATTAGTATAGGAGACTTTCTGAGTACTTCAAATGTAATTGAAAGCAGATAAATACAAGGGTCTCAAGAGGGTGGCATACTTTTTACAAATGGAATCACATTAAATCACGCGTATACATGCTTAGACTGAGAAAGATCTCAGTGTTAACCAGTATAGTATGCAAGAAAGTGTTTGCCCTTGTTCTTAAATACACATGAATCCTGATAATGTCACATCTTTCTAAAATCCAAATATGCTGCATGGCTAAAGTGTGGTTTAGACAAGCATGAAAAGGTACACATTTGGGGAGAAGGGTGGGGGAAGAGGAACGTGTTCGGAGACTGGCAGGTGTTTTGCCTTTCATCCATGCTTGAACTAAGGCATTCATGTCTTCTGTGAACCATCCCTCCCAAGTGATGAGAGCTGAAGACAAACTATACATCATGTAACTCAGGATTATACTGTTACAGTGTCAAATGTCAGCAAATAAGGAATGATGTTTTCTTTTAGAGCAAAATTCAACCTCATTTCTTACATAGATTACACTCCTATTTACCTGTTTTTCTCAGTAAATGTAAACAATGCTATTGTAATCTGTATATTTATTTTTCACATTTCCTTGCTTTTTTAGACTTTGAACTCTGCAAACATTTAAGTAATCTTGCTTTAACACAGATAATGCAGAGCTTGATAAAGCTTTTAATGGGAAATGGCCTGCTATTTCCTGCTGTCAAATCCTGTTTGAGGATTGCAGTGATGGGCAATATATAAGCATCACAAGAGGGCGGAGATACTGAACATGTGATAAACAGCGGGCTCCAAGATGATCAGGTTGCAGTGGAGCTGTGACACCCATAGTATGAAAGCTATGGGCTTCTCTGGGTTGTCTGGCAGAGTTTGGCCTGATTTTCTCTGTTCAGCTTAACCTTGATAAGCCTGTCTGCTTCCTTCACTATTTCAGATGTGAAAAAGGAAGAAGAGCTGGAGATGAGATGTAATTCTTACCACATCAAAGCACTTTTCCTAGCAAGCAGGGGAGCAGAACCGTCAAATGTGTAAGGTCAGTGGATCCTGGGAGAGCAGTAGACAAGTGGGAGGGTTGCAACGGGCTGAGTGGTCTCATACTCATGTCTCATACTCTGGAGAACCCTGGAGGAAGGAGGGCTTCTTACTCTGTCTCGTGTCGCAGCTCCTGTCATGGAATAAAGTTCTCAAGGACTTCTGCTCCAGCCTCCTAGCAACAGGTATCAGCAGAGGTCTGAAGTAGTTAATGTGAGGTACCCCTTGGTCTCCTTCCCAGGACCCTGCTAGAAGTTGTCTGAGAAGGTCATCAGCTTGGTGATACTTGTAGTATCATAATGCATTTTTCCACTAGTAGAAAATTTATCTGTATTCTCCTGTTGCCAGAGGGATTCAAGACAGAACTTGCTTTGCAGCACCTGCTCATAAAGCTGGTGCTCATCAGTCACCTGTAACATTTTGCCATGTATCCTTCAGCTGGTCTGCTCTCTTCTGTGCTGGGGGATGGATGCCAGTAATGTGACTAAGGTCACACACACATGCAAGTGGTTCATAACACTTTTTTCTTTAAACATAAGAAACATCTTCTTTTAACTGTGAGGGTGATCAAACACTGAAGCTGGTTGTCCAGAGAAGTTGTGGAGTCTCCACCCTCAGTGATATTCAAAACCTGACTGACATTGTCCTAGGCTCTAGCTGACCCTGCTGAAGCATGGGGGTTGGACAAGATGATCTCCACGGGTGCCTTCCCACCTCACCGACTCTGTAATTCTATCATCCTACGTCCCTAATTGCCTGGCTGTTACGGTCACTCGCCTTTATATCATAGAATCATAGAATTGTCAGGGTTGGAAAAGACCCTTAAGATCATCGAGTCCAACCATTAACCCATCACTGCCAAGTCCATCTATACCATGCCCTCAAGCACCGCATCTATCCGTTCTTTAAATACCTTCAGGGATGGAGACTCAACCACTTCCCTGGGCAGCCTGTTCCAATGCCTGACCACCCTTTCGGTGAAGTTTTTCCTAATATCTAACCTAAACCTCCCCTGGCGGGGGAGTCAGTCCTCAGTCCATATCCATATCCAGTCCAGTCAGTCTATCCATATCCAGTCAGTCCTCAGTACCTTGTTGTCCATCTCCCCTCCCTGGCCAAGGCTGGGTCTGTAAAAAGTTGCTGCATTTTTTACGTGGTCTTTGATACCATCCCCCTGGTTCTCTGGGTTGAGAGCAGAAAAGGACAGCTGAACCACCCTGACCTGTGCTATATCCACCCCGTGCACTTCAGAAGTCTCTCTTGTCCAGATTCTTAGAGTATTCTCTAAATAGCCCTGTAACTGTCACTGTTTCGTAGCTGAGGGACAGAGAGATGACAGGAAGGCCCCAGTTCTACATGTGGTTTCCTCATTGTTAATGATCCCATTCTGTGTGAATGTGTGTTTGAGGTGGAAGATTATGGAAATGGCTTTCAGGTGGGAATGAACTGGCCAGCCACTTAGACACATTTCATAATGTCAGCTATAACACTGTTCGTTGCAACTAAAATACTCAGAGTGACTATAAGTGCCAGAATTGCAGAGTAAACCCTTGCAAACAAAAGGAAGATCACTACAGATGTGTCACTGAAGAGGGGTAACAGTAATTCCGAGCTGCCTGAGACCATCTGATTGACAGAGGTCTTATACTGGAGAATGGCAGCTGTTGGGAATGGGAAAATGCATGTTTAATTAAGAGCACTCCAGCTCCACAGCAGTGATATTTTCCACTGGGAGGGAGCAATAAGAATAACCTTGTTGCTGAGGAAAAAGACCAGAGAACCACCTCAAGCGCACCCAGCGGAGTGCAGGTGTGGGAGCCAGCGTGGTGGCCGCAGGAAGCCAGGTGAGAGAAGATGACCTCTCGAAAACTGCAGGTTACCTGAGAAAGGCTGGTTAGGGCCTCCATCTCCAGAACCGGAGCTGCAGCCACCTGAGCTGTGCTGCCTGAAAGACAGACTTGCTCAGATTTGGGTCTGCACCGAACCAGGACAACAAGATATGAGGAGCCCATGGTGGAAACAGCAAGCACAGTGGCTACTCTCTCAGGCCTGAGAAGGAGGACTGAGTTAAGAGCATTGCAAAGGCATGCCAGAAGGAGAAGAGGCTTACCTAATACTGTCGGTTTATTCATCACGGGCTTCCCCATGATATTTTTTTCCCCCCACCCCTAAGGTTGTCTTTGCTTTATCCCTTGGAGCCACTGCTAGAAAGCAGTTAAGCACTGCTGCTTAGGGGCACCCACGTGTCCTCACTCACTTCTGCAAGCTTCTAGGCGGGCTCTTGTGCCAGCGTTACTTCCAGCAAGAATATCGAAGTGATTGAACCCAGCCTGTTTGACAGGCAGCAGCGCTGGGTCGAGAGGCCACATAATGTACGCCCACGCCAGGCTGCGCGCTCGGCCCTCTTGTTTCTCCTCTGCTGCTGCTGTACTGCATTCTTAGTGGGTTACTAAACTTTGTACTGGCATTTCTGCAGAAGGTACTTGGCAGTAGACTGGTATTAATATTTTAATTACTTGACCTATTGGCCTACCTTGTTGAGCAGTCTTCTTTAGCCCTACAACCAACTTCTTAATGCTCACCACTACTGAACAAAATTAAAACATAAGGAAAAGATTGCTGCGCTGATGAAATGCCCAACAGCAGTGAAACTACTATAAAAAGACTTGAAACTATAATATAGTCCTTAGATAAATCCTAAACTTTAAACAGCTATCTCTAGTACATTCTCCAGTGCATGACACCGCTTTCTCATTTCAGGAAGATCAGTTACCATTCTGATATTTCACTGAAAAAAAAAAAAAAAAAAAAAAAAAGAGCAAAATCAAACCAAAAGCCCAGACTTCTTAGCAAACTGGGACAAAAAGTACATCAAGAGACCTTTGATAACCCAGAGTCACTATGGGATCAGCAGGGATTACCACTGTATAATTTCTTGTGATAGTGGTATATCATTAGTCTTATTAATAATTAAAATAATTTCTGACTGTCAGTATGCTTTATAAAAACTCCAATTAACCATTACAACATTTCTGTGAGACAGTGAGGAAAAAAAATCAAAGCACTTTATCAGTGAAGAAATGCACACAAAGAAGGAAAAAGCGTCTTGCCTAAACCAAGGCAACATGCAATCAGTGATGGATTTTGTACTGGAATGTGGAGTGTTGGTGATGCCTTTGACTGGGCTCAGCCCACATCACCACACTACTCCTGTCAGGAGGTCAAAGTCGGAACAGTCCTGGGGGGAGGTCCACAGCTACTTAAGGGCTTAAATGTACTAACCTCATACATTCAGGGCAGCAAGAGAAGAAAATCACCTGGATAAAATCCAGTAGTTTAGGCACCCAATCAAAGCAGATTATTTCAAACCTTTTTATTAAATGTGAGCCCATCTGCCTCTCTAAATGCCAATGTAGACATGCTAGTGGTAACACAAAAAGGCCAGAGGAATACTTGGGCTGTTGCCTGTGAAATTTATTCTTGTTCTGACCTCTCTCTGTTGGTGAAAGCAGAGAGCAACTGGGGGCTTAAAACTAATGGACTTCAGCTTCAGGGCAACTCTAGACAGGGTCCATGAATTCGAGCCCAGGCTTAGTAGCATGCATCCCAGTGACTCATATGGTTGAGATTCAAGGATTCATGGCATGCCTTCAGCTAGGCATATCTTGGGAAGCAGAAAGGATGCAGTAGTAGGTTAGGGAGCCAGGAACATCAAAATAATATTTGGGAAGGAGTTCATGTAGCGTTTCCAATCTCCCCTTCCCGGGAAAACTCAACACATTTAGGAATAACCACAAGTCTAAAAAAGCTAACAGAAACTGCACTTTGGTCTCCTCCTCCAGTCTGCCTTCAGATGGGATCAAGGGGCTGAAATGCCTCTAGCAATGTTAGCGGATGACCTCATGGCGGCTACTGACACACTACAAACCTCAGTGGCACAACCGCTGTCTGCGTAACTGCTCGCTCCCATCTCTCCCACGCAACAGCTGGGAAACTGGCAAAGACCAACCAGCCTCTAGAACTCCTGGAAAGCAGGGAAGCACCGTCCGTAACAAGAGAACTGAGTTATCAGAACTGTACATTATTTGCACACAGTACAGAAGTGGCAGCACTAAGGACTGCACCTTGATCCTTCAGGAAACCTCCTCTAACGATCCTTCTCCTCTACTAGTAGCTGAGACACAAGCTCCTTCCCCCAGGCAGCAGGTTCTCCCTCCGTGCTGGGGAGAATGAGCTGGCGGTGGGGCACAAGTGCTCTCTCAGATGAGCCCCACTGCATGGCTGGGAGCTGGTGGCCGGGTGCATAATGCTGCAACAGCTTCCTTCACCCCAGCAGGACTCTTAAGGAGGTCTCTACTGTACGTCCCTCACTGCACTTTACAGATGATGGACTGTTTTGGCCAAAAAGAGGAGAGGCCTTCTCACTCTGCATCTAGGAGAGGTCAACAGCTCCTCTAGCCAGTAAATCCTTGTCTGACAGTCGAGAATTGCAGATATGGTACTAAATCAATTGTTTTCAGCTGCTTTTGTGGGGGGAAGATTAGTACAAAAATATTTTATTTTTGAGAAATGAGAGCAATGTGGTTTGGGGCTTTATTTTTTTTATCTTTAAAGAAAAAACAATTCTAGGTTTTTCCCTTAAAAATAAAAAATAATTGAAGTGTTTATTCGATTCAATCTGAAAAGCCATTTTTCATTAAAAAGTAGTCTAAATTTAATATGTCACCAGATCTGGTGGTAAAGCAATTGACCAGTGATGTTGAAAAAATGTCCCAATGCCTACTAGAATTCCTTTGTGAAGAACAGATGCATCTAGTGGGACTGAAATATAGTTGAAATAGGAGAAAGTATTTGGAAGATCTCGCTAAAAGTCATTTTTCATCAAAGACATTAGCACTCTATTTGTCAAAGCATTCAGAAAGCTCCTTAATTCTGCTGGACTCATTGCTAATGCCTCTGCCTGTGCTGGGACAGTAATAATCTCCCATTTAATAGGAAGCCACATTCTTTCATTTTGGGTGAGGATTTGCAAATGGCAGTCTATTCATTCATTTATCAATTCCAGATGTATTTAATAGTCTTTCAAGCTGAAAGTAGGGAAACAAAAATTAGATTAATTGTAATATAGCAACAGTCTTCAATACATTATACCATGCTTTCTGCCCTCTAAGGACTCCTAAATCACTTCAAGTATCATTTTGGTGCCATGAGAGCAGGGAAACCTCCAGCCCTGACTTAATTTGGGATGAACCACCACCACCTGAAGTGTTCTTTCTTTTCCTATCTTTCACCTGTTTTTTCTCTATAAAATCCTTCTTTCCATTTCTACTTCCAGCCTCACATGGCCTGGATGCTGCTCTCCTCCTCCGTTCTCTCTCCACTTGTGCTGCCAGCGTATGAAGATGGGTGTTAAAGGGCTTCATCAGTGGATGTCCTGTCCAGCTTTTGGTAGGGAAGAAATTCCCTGGCTTGTCCTGTCTTTCTTCTTTATGCTCTGTTCCACTACCAGAGACAAGAGAAGCTACCATTTCATTCACAGCCACAGCGAGAGGCAGGCTTTCTGCAGGGCAGCTACAGAGTCCTTCAAGGAGGATGGATCATGGAAGGTGGAGGAAAAAACATTCTTGGTTAAGGATGCTCAAGTTTAAAATGTGGAGTGGGAGAAAAGTAAATGAACCACATCATTGATATTTCTAACACTGTGAAAGGCAGTGTTTTCCCAGTCTTGGAAGGATGGGGAAAAAAAAAAAAAAAAGGAAGCAGTGGCAAAACCCAAACCAACAGAGCATCCAGAGCTCAGGGAACATAAAGGAGGGAGGCAAAGTGCAGAAGCCACTAGAGACAATGCATCACACGTCACAAGTGCCAGTTCTTGCTATTAATATGGTATAAACTATTTACGCTCCCTGCTTACTTCTCAGTGAGAGATGGGCAGCTTACCTTGCATCTCGAACAGGCGTGTGTGAGGCAAAAGCATACAGATAGACATAACAGAGCAGATGGAGAACATATGAGCCAAAGCACGCTCTGTAAACAGATGTTATTGAAGAAGATAGGTGGAAGAAGACTTTTATGAAGTGCTCTTAGCATTTCCTTAGGAGCTTATTCCTTTAGTATAAAGAAACAGTTCTCCTTGTAAGGAACTGAAAAATATTTGTTTTATTGATTGCTTTAGTAGAGGTGTAAGTTTTGGGAATCTGAACTATAAGATGAAAGCTCAGCACTGCTAATGTTATTTGCGTAGGATGTATGTATCTTAGCCTGGAGGCTGACACAGGCTGAATATGTAACATACAAGCTGTATATTTCAAAGAGAAGATACACAGCTTTCCAGCATTTTCTCATTTCCATTTCAGCTCCTCATTCTTTCTTAATCTCTATTTAAGAGAAAATAAAATATAAGGAAAGTTTCAGGATTTCACTTTTTTTTTTTTTTTTTTTTTTGCATTTGCTGATATAAAAAAGGGAAAATCATGGGGAGGATAAAATGGGAAGAAGAAAACCATAATGGTTTTACCTGTAATGGTAAAAATTCAAACATCTGAAGTTTAAGTTTTGATGAAAAAAACAGTTTTAAACAACAATTATGAAAAAGAAGGTTCTAGCTAAAGACAAAAGTTTATTTTTTGTTGGAAATAACTTTTAATTATTCTGTTCAGCTTTTGATACCTTCCACCTGTAAAGTGCTAATCAGGAGAAAATTTTAAAATGCATCATGAGTTACACTATGCACTTTAATTATGTACCTTATTAATGTACTTTAATAATGTTCATACGTAGATACATTAGTGTATCTTGTATACATAAAACTCCTACAATTTTAAACCTAAGATTGCTAAGATATTAGCAATCTTAAAATGTCATGCACCTGCAAAATAACATACGTTGTTGTTTTTACCATAAGCATGGTGAGTATATGAGAGTTACATGGATTTTCTTAAGATTTTGATGACGTATTTTGGTTTCTTGAGGTGCACTACCTCTTTCTAATATTTTCAGAAAGAAATCTGCTGTAAGGTTTTGTTAAACCTTACATGCAACCACCCAGCAAATATATGTGTCTCCTGGCAGGTCAATTATTCTCAAGGTTTCCACTAACAGAGGAATCCCTACACTCTCCTTTCCCTCCTCTCTCTTTGTCATGTTTGAATCCTGATGTTTGCTTACTGAAAGGATGAGTTAACTCAGAGGCAATGTTGCTATATTTTACCTGCCTAAAGAATGGCCAGCAAGAAGGGCTTGTTTTATTTCCCTCAAAGCCATGTTGCCATAATATCGTATTGCATTTGATGTAGTCTGATAACTCTTACAGTCCACATACAAATGGAAATGATGTTGGCACTCTTGTGCTTCAAATAATCTTTTTCACAATGACTGGATTACCTAAAACCACTTAGATAACCTTGGCGCAGTTTAGATAGACAAGAGAATTTAGCATAACCAGTGGTTTTTTGCCAAATGTTATTTTTTAACACTTCCTCCTATGAATTCTAAACCACTTTTTGTTATTCATCTCACTAACCATTCATGGATGAATGGCAATTGCTGAATGTCTTAGAAACAACACCTTGAAAATGTCATTCAAATCATTTTTTCAACAGCATGAGAGGCTAGGAGGTAATTCACACTTCTTTTATAATAATATTCTATAAGAAGTACTGTAGTCATCTGCCTTCCTGCCACCCCCTCCAAAAGTAAAGGATTATAAATTCACTCTGATTTAGTGCAGCCAAATGTACCAGGCAGAGAAAAACACTGCAGACAGAATATGCTATTAAGACTGGTAAATTATGAAAAAAGCTACCTCCATTATTGCCCAATAACTAACCTGTTCTTCCCAGCTCAGCAAAAGACTGGGAGAAGAATTCTGCAAGGCAAATCTGGAAAATGTCTTTCCTTCTGTAAAGACCATTTATCCATGCCCAGCAACACCAGAAGCAGTCAAGCCTGGCATCTTGAGCACTGCCTCTTTCTAATAAGAAAGGAGGCTTTGGCCTCCTAAATACCAGCTACTTACTAACACTCATAGAGTCCCTCTTCCTGAAGTGGTGTATACGCCTTAGGGGTTCACTGAACCTCTCCTGATCCTCAGATGTCACGACAGCATTATTCCCACGATTGCTCATATCCCACTCTGCCACAACTCTAAAACCAGCAGCAAGTCGAGCCTCAAAGCTGGGACAAAGGAACGAGAGACTCTGTGGCTAAAAGAATGTTCCATCCTTTCTGGAGCCAAGCGGTGAATGAGATACCTGCTAAGAAGTTCACGCCACAAGATCCGCCCTGCATCTGACACTTGAGATCAGTTTCTGCTGTTGTCACCATGTCCTCAGAACACTCTAAACCAAAGCAACAGCAGATTTGAACCATGGCTGAGGAACGCGTGAAGCAACCAAACCCAAGCCATTTCTTTTCAAAGTCTGCCTGTATTACTGAAAGCAGATGTACAACAGCACCAGCACTGCTATTGCTAAGCTAATTTCCATGGTATATTCTATGTACATAGACTAAGACTAAGCCAAAGGAATAAAAAAAGGAGGGGGAAATACTGCCTCTTTCCTCTAATCAGACATGCAGACCAGGCACCTTCCTGTAAGTCAGTTTCTTTCAGGCAAAACCTCTCATAAATCTTACACCTAAGGGTGAACCCACTTTTTAGCTTAACACTTGAACCTAAGCTCATTGCTTCTGGTGACTTCATATGAAGGATGCTGCCACCACACTGACAAGGACACTGTAGCTCAAACTCCTCTCAAGGTGGACGCTGCATAATCTCTCTCATTTGACATACAGAACTGCATGCGCTTGCTGTGAGCCTCAGCCTTACAGGGCTGCTGGGAAGGCGGCAAATATTCTGCTATATTTAGGGCCTTCTCTGGCTCTCCTGGTCAGAACAGCTTAATGCTCCTTTTTTTTGGGAAAGATTTCTCTTCCCTTCCATCACACCTGGAAGCAACAAAGCTGACTTGCAGGCCCCAAAAAACCCCAACTCATTTCAATCCTTCTGGTTTTCAGCATGTTCCAGGACAATTCCCCCAGTCTCCATCATGGGGCTGAGGAGCTCATCTCACCTCTCCTGATAAGATCAGGGGATCTTATCTCCTATCTTCCCCATAGCTCATCTGCGAGCACTGCTGAGTATGACCACCGCTCGCTGCGGCACCTCCCGCGTGGTGGAAGACAAACCCCGGGAGAGAAGGGGAACTGCTACGGGGCCTAGTTTCTGGGCTGCTGCGGGGCAGGTCCCTCAGGTAGGTCAGGGGAGCTGCAGAGACTACCCAGCCTGAAAGTAAAGCTATGATGTCTTGGGAATAATTTTCAAAGCAAATTCCTCATGTTGTTTAACAGGTTTAGACCTTCCCATTTTTAAAGCATTTGAAGATTTAACACCCCCCCGCCCCGCTCACCCCCCCTGCCGCCGTCCTCCGTAG
>KL265869.1:0-55367 GCA_000699545.1 Podiceps cristatus | reverse complement strand
CAGACCGTGCAGCGAAGCTGCAGCAATTTCAAAGGCTTCCGCTCCCTGCGCAGAAGGGAGCAGCTGCAGGAATAGCTCTTTGAAGAGGAAATGGCACCCAATGGGACTGGCAGGCGGCTCTGAGCCGAGCTCAAACAGCCCGCAAAGTCCTTGGGAGCATCTGAGGACATCAAAAGAGGCTGGGAGAAGCCTGAGGAATTAATTTAAAAGACTTCCCACCCCTTCCCTGGAGCTTTCTTCTGTGTAAGCAGCAGGGTCTGAGAGGAAGAGTCTTCCTCACATTTGGCTCAGATGATCCTACTCATATTGAAAGGCTGGAAATAAGGGCTGAACACGAGGGGTGGTTGCATTCCTGGTTTATTTATTAAACTATAAATATGTATACAAACACAAGCATACCTATAAAAATATTGTGTTCTTGTATATTATTAAAAAGCTACTATATTTCTATTAATATAAATAAGCATACTACCGTATTTCAAAGTGACCATAAGCCATTCACAAGGCTTCATGCACGTTTAACTGGTTAACTGATGGACTCACTGATGTGATTTATCTCAATGAAACAGTACTTTTTCATGATGATTACAAATATATTCCTCTGGTATTTACAGCACAGGACATACTTTCCTACTATCCTATTTAAGTGATTTATAGCAAATTCAATTAAAATAAAGAAATCTTTGTTTCATATATACAAATTTGTGCACAGGTACATACACACCCTCTCTAAGTGCGTAACATCACTGACTTATGGCTGAACTTTGTAACTGATGGAAATTTCTAGTGTTGATTTAACAGGCTTCAGACCTAACAGCAATGTATCCAGTGGAGCCCTATGGCCTGTGCCTCTCCTGCAGGACTACCCCAGCTGAGGGGTAGTTCAAACAGCAGTCAATTTTTAGTGGCGGGTCCACAACAACAGTATTAGACCAAATACATGTTCTTTTCTGAAAACTGCATGCTTCCCTAATTACTTATGTATAAATAGATGCCATTTTACTACACTCTGCTACCGCGCATAACCAACGTGTCGTCTAGAAAAAGAACTGACACAACACATCCTGCAAATGCCTCTTCTTTGTCAGATTGCACTAATTATACACCCACTATATCAAACTTCTCCATCTTTGTCCTCCTAACTGGCAAATTCTGCCTTGTCCTATCGATTTCACACTGCTCTTCTCTCCTCACTTTTGAATTTTGCTTTTGAAAGAATTTAATGTCATGGACATACAAGCCTGAGTTAAGCAGTGCGCAGACCTACTGTGCGTGCCTATTTATGCCCACACTTCTCCACATCCACTGGCAGAGACATGGAGAGCCTTTTTTTTTGAGACCGTGCTGAGTTTGGCAGGACAACCCTGCATCCTGGCAGGAACTGCCCTCAAACAATTTTGCTCTATAAACAGTTCTGCTTTGCTATTAACATTATGCCCCATTGTTCTGGTATTGCTCAACAAATTATGATAAAGCATTATATTGTGACTATTTTATTATACATTGCAATGAACTGACTAATGAACTTCATAAAAGACACTTCACTTTTCCTAAGCTGCTTAACTGAGTTACTAGATTTTGTGGAAAAATGATGTAGGGAACTAAGATGAGGTCAGTGGAAGAATTCTCATTTGCAGTCTTCTCTGAAGTGCAAGGTTTGCTGATCCTCCATGACACCTCATATCTTAGTTATATTTTTGATGTCTGACGGGGTCAGTTGTTGAGACACAAAAGCTCCACAGCCAGTTGTTTATACTTCTGACAGCAAAATTAAAATGCAGAGCAGGAAATAAACTGAAATGGTCTCATACTTGAATGGAATATAAACATTCTGCTTAATTAGGTCACTAAGCATATGTTTGTTTACTTAGATATTTTCTCTTTGGCAGTTCATCTCTGGGTAACACAACTACCTCGCTGGAGATAGTGGAATTCCCATGGCAGATAACAGGAAGTCAGTAATTTTGGGGCCGGAGAAGTAAGTTTATTAGCACCATTTCAAGTACCTCGTAACAAAGAGAGCTAGAGTACGAGAGCAATACATGGCTCACTGGCTTCTACGTCAGGTTGGTGCCTGCATAAAGGACAGCAGAGCCATTAGAGAGCTGGTTACAGCTCTCTCAATTTCTGCCTGTGCCTGATTTACCCTCTTAGTTGATTGTAATGCAGAGAAGGGTGTAGGAGCTAGTGATGCCTACTCCATACATATGGAAAATCTTGCCATGTTGCAAACCAAGAAGCACAAGCAATATTGCTGCCTACATTCATCTCAGTCACTATATAATTTTTTTTTTTTTGAAGGCCTGAGGAGGAAGCTTGAAAGTCTTGAGCTGTTCCCCAAAAGCTAGCCAGGGAATTAGAAAATAATGACGGCTTTCAAAGAATTCCGTGCAGTTGATCTGAAGAGAAATGACACCAGCAGCTTGGAGTGCCAGTCTGAGTTCAGAGTGACCCTCTCCCTGAAGCTGGCTGGAAGCAAACTGAGTTCCTGATTTTATTTCAGCTGAACAGACTCCTATTAGTCCACTGTACCCTGAAGGCATGAAAGCCACCTCTCAGTTTCTCACTGTTGGCACATGGGGCCTAGAAAACACTGTATCAGTTGTGCACACACTATCCAAAGCAGAGCCTTTATTTTAACAGGCGAAGAAGGTCAGTTACTAGGAAGAGCTGAAGAAGCACACTTTACTACTGCGATTCACAGCTCTTTGCTAATGCTGAGGCTGAGGAGGGAAGTGCTGAATCCTGGGATTCACAGGAATACCCACAGGCCCAGAAACCCTAAGCCTGATCCCTTCTGCCTTTCACCTTGTCGTTACTCTGTTCACAGGCTTCAATCCTCACCTCTTTTTTGGCTCCCTGTCACAGACTTTCCTCTCTGTTGCCCTCCTTCCTTGCCGTGTTCCCAGATCCCCTGGCCAGCCTTTACCTCCCCCAACAACTCAGATGGGACTCCAGATCCATCACTTAACGATCTCTCTATGCTGCATCTTCATCCATGTGCTTCCATGTGGATGTTTCTTTCCTATCCCCCACACTCACTGGGTACCACCAAGGAAAAGGTAAGAACATGGAAGAGCTAGGTTTGCAACAACTCAAAAGCCATAGATTGCCACATGTCCACCTCTATAAGTCTTAGATTTTGGGTCCTGTGTTTAAGCCTGGCTTTCCCAAGGAATATGCAACAACACTCTGGTACGTCTCAGTGCCACAAAGGCATGAAATGATTTGAGTCCTACCTGGGAAGAGGAGTCTCTTGCACAAGGTTCACGAGGAAACCAGCTGAGCCAACAGCTTGAATGTTGCTATTTCCTTTGTCATAGGCAACGAACTTGACTGCCTGCACACACGTCACACCAGCTGAATCTGCATGTTGCAACACACTTGCAAATAATTGGGTTTTTTTCAGAAAAGCATGCTATTTATAAACTCTGTACATGTATTTGATCTCTGCTACTCTGAAATGCTAACAAGAAAACTGATTGTGGAGATAAAAAGAGAGAAAATGGACTGTTAAATCAAGAATACCATTGGTCACCTCACAAAGAAGAAAAGATAACAAATCCAGGTTGCTTAATAGAAGATCCTGAGCTAAATCACTGAAAGGCGTGTCTGTACAGACACATTCACTACTTGCAGTTCCTGTACAACCACAGAAATCCCCAGCAATCTGGAAAGCAATGTCATCAAAAGTCATGGTTGCCCTTCCTGCTCCAGGCAGAAACATGCCCAGTCCTTCAGGGAACAGGGTGCATTTGCAACAGACTCACAGAATGGCAGGGGTTGGAAGGGACCTCTGCAACCTAGCCCAGCCCCTGCCAGAGCAGGGTCACCCAGAGCAGGCTGCACAGGAAGGCGTCCAGGCGGGTTTGAATATCTCCAGAGAAGGAGACCCACAGCCTCTCTGGGCAGCCTGTGCCAGGGCTCTGCCACCCTCACAGTGAAGAAGTTTGTCCTCATGTTCAGACGGAACTTTCTGTGTTCCAGTTTGTGCCCGTTGCCCCTTGTCCTGACGTTGGGCACCACGGAAAAGACTCTGGCCCCGTCCTCTTGGTACCCGCCCTTGAGCTATTTCTAAGCATTGATGAGGTCCCTTCTCAGGCTTCTCTCCCTCAGGCTGATCTCATGGTCAGTTTGTCATCCACCGGGACTGCCAGGCCCTTCCCCGCAGAGCTGCTTTCCAGCAGGTCAGCCCCTGACCTGTACTGGTGCGTGGGGCTGTTCCTCCCCAGGTGCAGGACCCTGCGCTTGCCCATGTTGAACCTCACGAGGTTCCTCTCTGCCCAACCTCTAGCCTGCCCAGGTCAACTTGGGCAACTTGGTCCTCACTACAAGGCTGGGGTAGCGTTACCTCTGCAGGACCGATGGAACCAGTTGCCCACTTCTAACAAATCTGCCCAGAGTCTGGGGCAACCAAGGACTTCAGGAGCTTGCAGGTTAGCCAAATCTTGGTAGATTGAAAACTGAAAGACTAGCAAAAGACATATCCCTACACAACATTGTCTCTGTGCCAAAATTCAGCCCCTTGTTCTAAGGATGAAGATGCTGAAATACTCTTGAAGTCAAACGATACAGTTTCTGATGATCCAGTTGTTATACACAGCTGATCCATAATTTCTGAAGTTCCCTCCTGAAAAATTCAGGTAGAAATTCACATGGAAAATTTTGGGCTACATTTTTTATTGTGATGAAGTCAGAAGTAACGGAAATTGTTAGGGAAACTTAGCTATAAGCATTTTCCACATAAAATCTATCTTTATAAAAAACATGCACGAAAATGCATTTTTCTTGTTTTCATTTTGCCCATATCCCATTTTCTTCTACATCCATCTATGCATTATTTTTCTTATTTGTTTTAAGAGCACAGGCTGCTTGGACAATGTTTCCAGACTTCTTGTTTTCAGAGACCCAAGCACACTTATGGTGGTGCATAAAAGCCCCAGCAATTTCCATTCTCTTGCATTATAGGCCCAAGCTGCAACTGACACTTGAGGAAGACCTTCTGAGATGGGAACAGTACAGAGAAGTCAGCACAGGCACTGTGGAGACAGCAGATCCCCTCGCTACCACAGACCCCTCCTTTTATGGGCCTGTGTTGAAAGCGGGACGGAGCTTTCAGAAAACTGTGTCCGCCGTTCCTCACAGATCCCACTTCCAGGACACGGAGCTTTAAGGACAGGCATGTTTTTCATAAATAGCCAGTATTTTCTGGACTGCGTACCTCAGCAGTTGTTCCTCCGCTATCAGTCTCACGTCATCTCCTGGGATGAGCTTTTCTGATTTCTCAATACAGATTATTTGCACCTGGATGGGAATGATAGGGTGTTGGCAGAGACACTGAGCAGACAGGAGGAGAGGGGAGAAACCCTGCCAGCCTTTGTGTGTGTAACTGCTGAGTCAGTCCGACAGCCTCAGATATCCCCGCCCCCATAAACACAGGTGCAGATGGTCATATAAAAGTAATCTTAATTTGGCTGCTGCCCAAATTCCACATTCCTTTTGGCTCCACAAGACCCGTTTTCCCACATGACCTCATCTCCCATGCCCTCGCGGCGGACAGCCAGGCAGGCAACGCGCAGCTGATTCTCCAAACATCCAGTTGTTGTGGAAGTGGGAAGGAGATGGCAGTCCGATACGGGCGAGAGGAAGAGCAAATAGGAATGCCTGGGTCTGGGCCTTTGACCCCCAGACTTCCCCCACACCCACTGAAGTCTGGGAGCCAGATCCTCAGAGCTACTGAGCTGCTTCTGTGTTCGTCCACTCCGGCAGGAATGGAGGGGCCGCAGGAGATCCCTCCATGTGAAGGGTTCTGACGGTGTCAGGCTGCTCTGCACAGAGCCCGCAGCCCCTGCTCTGGCCCCTCTAGGACAGGGTTAGAGGCTGCTCAGGATGCCGGCGTGGGAGCCTCAAACTGCCACGGGGAGCCTCAAGCTGCCACGAGCAGCCTCAGCTGCTGAGGGCACCGGCCAGGCCCCCGCCCCTCCCCATACTCAGCTCCAGGTAGCTGAGGACTGAGATGCAGCTACGTGAACAACTTCAGGGCCAGCCTGAGGACCGAGGGCTAGTTCCCGCACCCACCTCAACACATTGGTTAATACTGAGTATAGCTACAGCATATGGAGCTCATATCAAAATATGACCACTGAAGATGAAGAGAGTTAAGTTTAACCTACACAACCTTTAATGATGCTTTTGACTACCATGCAAAGTTTTTTCTCCAGTGACTATATTCACCTGCCTACAAAAGAAGAGAAAACCGTTTCTTTTACCTTCAGCAAAACAATCAGCAAGTCCACATGTTCACCATTTGCCAGGGAGAATAATGTAAGCCAAAGCCAGTGGCAATGAAACACGTAACATCTGACCAAAGGTTGCCACCATGCTGTGTTTCAGTTTCCAAAATGAAGCCACTTTGCGTGCAGAACTAACAAACTTTGTAACTTGCCTGATTTGCTCTTGAGGGACTTATTTTTCCCCTCTTCAACAATTTTTCAAAGAAAAGTGAAAAAAAAAATGGTTGATTTTGACTACAGTAAAGCAGAGACAAAGTCTGGAGTACTTCAGATAGCACAAGTTTCAGGAATTCGCAAGCAGTTTGAAACAGGAAAGTGGACTAGAAACCACAACACAACTTCACTGTAGGGACCACTGCTTCAGCTGCTATGATTGGTAAAGGAAAATCAAAATCTGTAGCACTCAGATGTGTATAATATTTCATGACACGTATCAAAGAACCACCCATTCCCTTGTCTCATGTTTAGCATATCCCATGTGTTAGGGCAAAAAATAAAAAGCTGAGCAGTAGGCACGAAAATGACAACACCATCGGGAGCCTCCTGCTGTTGGAGGCTATATGGAGGGGAACTTTGACTGTCAGTTTGGCTGAGCTTCAAATTTGCCCTAAATATGGTGCAACTGGCTGAGAAGAGCTGGGACGACAGGGTGAGAAAGCTTGCCACCAGAGAGCTATCAACGTAAGCGGGTGGCTACCTTCCTCTTTGCTGGGCTCTGACACAAACTGATCATAGAAGGAACACTAATAAATGCTACCAAGTGTTAGGTACAGCGTATGCCAAGCTCAAGCAAGGCTGCTAATGCAAAGCAGGGGTCATGGCCTCACAGATTGGGGCAGAGGCGCGGAGCAGCACACAGGTGTCTGCGCAGGCACTGTGGAGCTTCTGGTGGGAAGGAAAAATTGAATTGCAAGAGGAATTCCGTTTTTAACAAGTTGCTAAGAGGCACTCTGTGCCTATTTAAATTTGAATGGCGTAAGCAGTGGAAACAGAAAGGGAAGGGTGGGCAAGGTTAGGACTGCCCATTAAATTTCCTGGATTGGCTGGGAAAGAATCCTGTTTGGCATCCGAATATGCTGCAGGAAGCACTCTTGACGTTCTGTCTACACCTTTAGCCTCCTTTAGGGCTCTGACCATATGTCAGAGACCTTCTTCCCATGGTAGCCACGAAGTTGCTTTGCAATCTTTGCTGGCTTCTAGGGAGAAATACTGAGTGAGAAGCTTTACTCTTTCTGTCAACCTGGACCACGGTCACTGCAGCTTCCTATGGTTGCAAACTGCATCCAAAGATCCTACAGACGTCCTCTTGCAAATGAGCTCTGTGCTAGGCTTTAGGTTGAAATCATGCTGTGAACTTGGGAGAAGAGAGGTGTGTGGGAAGGAAGAAATGAGAACAGAAGGTAAGGACACTGCAAGAGCCAACAGCAGGATGAAGAGAGGGAGATACACAGGAAACTTGTCCTTACCAGAACTGCAGAACAGAAAATTGTTGACATGACACCCTACATGAAACAGAGCTACACAAAATACTATGAGCAGCCTTGGAGGTGTGCATGAGTAGTGAGGAAGAAGAAACATCCTGAATCTGAATCACTATCTGTCCCTGAAACAGCTAATTAATTTTTAGTTTTAAAAGTTGGAAGAGATCACTGATCATTTGAGCGTGTCGCAGCATGATTGAAAACAAGTTAGGAAAAATCTAGCTTACAAGTACCAGCAAGCCATGTTTGGAATGATTTGTTTTTATTGGAATTTTTTTAGAAAGAGCATTTATAAAAATACAAATACAGATTTGTGGCTCCGTATGTATGGTAAGTAGAACATTTGGTTGCACTGTGGTCATCTCAGTGGTATTATTAACCTGCAGCCTCGTGATTCATTATTTATAATATCATTCTCTTTGTGAAGTACCAGGTCACAATCATCATAAACCCCAGATATTTCACGTCAGTACTAAAATTTTGATCAGTCTTTAAGAATGAAAAAGGAGAAGAAATTAAGTCACCTAAATGGGCAAGATAATTAGATTCTGTGGGAACACACAACAGGACAAGCAGATCATGTCAACAAGAATTTCAGCTCTGATACACTAAAGTGTGAATAGAAGCTCTTGTGCCATGCTTGTCAGAAGACCACATGCAACAGCTTGGCCATGTAAGCAATTACCATAACCTTCTGTGGACCTGCAAACAGCAAAGTAACTCCAGAGGTGAATATGTGCTACTGATCTCAGCTAGTAAAATTCAGCCCTGCTCCCACTTCTACAAGTTGTATCAGTCCAAACTCTTATTAGGCTGCAAGAATTCAGGGCAAGGATCATCCTCTACTATGTGCTTTGTACAGTGGAAGCACGAGGGGGTGGAGAACTCAGCTGCCACACAATATAAATGATAGTGATTCATCTTTCTGATGCCTCATTATTAGTTTGATTACCTGGCTTGATTCACTTCAGGTCTGTAATGGCTTCCGTGGGCTGTCAGAAACTTTATTTCCTCAAGCTGTTTATATTGGTGAAAAAAACCCCAACACACCTGCCTCCTGAGAAGCTCAGTTTGAGGCAGAACACAACACAGCCTCTCCTCTTCATGCCAACGAATACAAGTTTGCCTGAGCTGCTCTTGAGGTGATGAGGAAGGGTGGGAATCGAGGCTCTGTATCTGCAGCCAAGAGCAGCTTATCTGTAGGTCAGATGAGAGTTATGTTTTGGGGGAAACATGCCCCAAATTGTGCTACTCCTTCTCACCCCTGCAAGGCACTGTAGATTCCTTCTGATCCCTGAGCACATGGGGGTACATGCAGGAAGAAGGTCCTGGTGCCCTCGCTCCGCTCTAAACCATGTCCTTGGCTCACTTGCTGGTGCAGCAATTTGGGGGAAGCAGGTATTTGTTCATTTTAATAAAGGCTCGTCTCCGTTAATCCATCTTGTCCACATTCTCATCAAGATCCAGACTCTTACTCCATCTGGGACTCCAAATGTCTGGGACATTTGGAATAAAAACAATGCTTTGTTACTCCAGACATACTCATCTATCATTTGTTTTTACAGTGACCCATGCCACCTCGTTTCTTTATCAGGCCTTTCTGCAGCTTGATCAACCCCCTACCTATTTCTAGCTGTCCGTTCTTTATCTGGGTTTAGGCATTGTGCTTTTACCTGTACTGGACTAGAATTCAGCAATTTTCAGCTTGTTTTGGGCCATGGTCCTTTCAGGTTTTCTTTTTTTAAGCTAGAGTTTAGCCATGTGTGTCCCCCTGCAGCTCTTAGTCCCTGAAGCTGATGACAGCAGCACCCTTAATTGAAGAGTACTGTTCTTTTCAGTGGGAAGAACAATTTGGTAAGGAAAAAGTAAATATATATATATAAAAAAGATTTTTAAAAACAGTCTTCATGCCTGCCTCTTCTACCTAAATGCTAACAAACTACCTACCTACCTCTGCAAGTCTAAGTTTTGAAACATTTTCTTTCAATAACCAGTCAGTTTTCACCGAACAACTCCACATCAAGACAGGATTCCCTTCTAATTCCTATATCCCTCAGTGTACACTTTCCTCTTCTTCCCTTCCTAGCACTGCCCTTTAACCATGCTTATGAAAAAATATCTATGGAAAAATTACACCTCTCTTTGGCCTCTACTATTTCCCTTCTCTTCCACCCAAGGCCCATGACCAAACCCCTCCTAATCATTGAGAAGGCTTCTAAACTATCCAAATACTCAAAGAAGACAGAGACATCTTCTCAAGTACACCACCAAATTAAATCTTGTAATCTACAGCAGTTACAGCCACAGTATCAACCTCAACTAATTGCACAGTTATGAGCTGTTTCAAATGCCTTCTTCAAACCCCCAAGCTAAAGCAGGTGAAAGCCTTCCAAATTAAACTCCTGCAACTTCTAAAAGCAATGTCGTATCTCTTCCTTTTTGTGCAAGTAATCTCTCACTGGTAAAGTTTGATCAGTCACAGCTCAAACTGCATCTCCAAACACCTGCTCAACATTGACAAGGTGAGGTAGCCAGGTTACATTGTATGCTCTTGAAGAGCAAAGACCATAAATCTCTCTTGTGTAGCCAGTGAGAAGTAATCCTGTCGACAGAGACAAAAGAGAAGATACGAAGATAAACTTTCCCTCCCCATGTTGCAGTAGCCTCTGAAGGCTGTAAATCTCTCCAGAGTGGCCATCACAATGATGGTTCTGCATGTTGTGCTTGAAGAATAGTGACATTTCATCATCTGCCTACTAGAGATGCTGAATCAATGGAGAAGTATTTTACAGTTTTCCAAGGGTACACAGGGCCAGCAATGCATGCTGCTACTACATCTGCTAAAGCTTTTGCACTGCCCACTCACACATTATTAGTAATTTTCTCATGTGCTTATAATGGACTTCTCACGACACCTCTGCCAGATGTACCTCTGCAACCCACCACATTAAGCTGCAGAACCTCAGCTCAAATAACCTTAGGCTAGCAAATGCACACTTTGGCTTCTTGCTTTCCTGGGCTCGCAACAATTGCTGATACTCAGGACTTTCCTACTTCTCCATATTGGAAAAGAACAGAAAGCCAAATGGCAGCATTTTAGGCCGTATGCAGCCAAGCAAAGGTCACCTTGAATCGGTCACCTTGAATCAGGACTGATGTTAGCTACTCTTTTGTTCTACAGTCTCCTGAAAGATCCATTTCCTAAGTCACCAAGCACAGGACAGACCTTTCCAAAGCTATCTCTGCACCCAGAGCCCACACTCCACTTCCACTTGAGGGAGGTACTTATGAGTCTAAGACCCACCTATGTTTGAAAAGGTGACTTTGAAATCAGAGAATCAGAGGATCACTGAGGAGAGAAGGGGACTAGGTGGATCATCTATTCAGTTGCATTTTTAGTATCAGTACAGATGGACACTCCACAGCTTCTCTGCGCAACCTGATCTAATGTTCAGTCACCTCTACAGTAAAAAAGGTTTTTCTTATGTGACCTTAGCTCAGTATAGCACCCAAATATTTTTTCCTCTCCTCTCCAAGCAACCTGAGAAGTTGCCTACATATTTGGGGGAAACTTCCCACAAGCAAAGTGTGAGCAGGAAGGCTGGGTTCCCTGCCACCCATACATCATTCTTAAGTTTTTAAGATAAGAATTTACAGCATGGGTTGCTAACACTGAAAAGTGATGTTTCCTATTGCACCTATATTCTAGCTCACAGCCAGCAGAAATTACACAAACATCACGGAGTCAACCTTAAAGAGAGCCTGTCTCGCACAGTCACCTTTTTCTCCCTTTTCACTGGTTTCCTGTTACCAGTGCTGATGAAGTTTAACGGTGGAAGAAGATTTATATAGGATACTGAGGATGCCATCTGTCTCTGAGGTTCATGAACAGGATGAAAACAAAGCTGTTACTTTACCCACCCCTTGGAACCTAATGTTCAGTCTAAGAACATCGTACAGCATCTATCCTCTGTACACCACATGAGGAAACAGGGCTTTCCAAAGGGAATGCCCCAGAGGCAGCCTTGCAGCCAGCCACCAATGTCACTGGGATTTTTCACCAGCTTGTCCATCACATCTCCACCCTTCTCCTCTAAGGTTATTTTCTTAGCATCAGGATCGATGCTAAAATCAGGATTGGATGAGGAATTTTCCACACCCTAGCTAACATTTTCTTCACTAACAGCATTACCTTCAGGGACTTGTTGCTTCATTTTACAATACTTAGCTACCCATTATTGGCCCCAGTTATGTTTCAAATTAAAACCAAACCCAACCAAAAAGGTTAGCAACCCATGCTGTAAATTCTTATCTTAAAAACTCAAGAATGATGTACGGGTGGCAGGGAACCCACCCTTCCTGCTCATACTTTGCTTGCGGGAAGTTTCCCCCAAATATGTAGGCAACTTCTCAGGTTCCTCGGAGAGAAGAGGAAAAAATGTTTGGGTGTTATACTGAGCAACACTCCCAGGTACGTACAGGACCACTGCTAAAGAATTAGCTGACGGGATCTCTTCACAGGTAGGGCTGTTTGGTTGAAGTTGCATCACCTGTGCTACCAGTACTCTCTGTACCCTAAAAAATATGTAATTATGAAACAAGCATAGGAAATCATGGGCTGACATGAACATAACCAACTTCCAAGCAGTAATTAAGGTAATGCTACAAGATAAACCATGGGTAGGGAGGGAATTATGGGTTTTTCTCTGGTAAAACTGAGAAGTGGACATGTCAGATCAGGTATCCAGCACAGCAAAAGTATGACAACTTCCAAAGTAAGTACAAAGCGTAATATATATACTAGGTTTTTATCTGCAAAGGTTAGAGACATCTGGGCTAAGACAGGATTCTTTCCCCCCAAATTTTATATCGAAATAATAATAATAAAAAAAAGTCTGCTGAAGTCAGCCTTGTCTAGACCACAAAACTATTCTCTATTAATATGTATAAAAATAACTCAACATGAAAAGATTAGGGTAGACAAAGACTATTACATTTAAAGGACCTTGATGCTCACTGGAACAATAGATGATGATATGAAGTTAAGGGTGACAGTGCTACATGCCACGTCAAATTTAGCTCATGTAAACTAACATGATAGTCAAAGGATGTTCAAGTATAGCTTCCAGATGGAAGAGGGAACGAAAGTCAGAAAAAACTTGCTTAAGATGATATTTGATGACTTTCTTACTGGAAGGACATAATCAGCCAGTTAAGACTATGGTAAATAGAGAATGTAGGGTCTTGCAGGAACATTATCCCACCAAGCAAAGCAATCTATCTCTACATCTATGCACAGAACTGACGACAGATACTGTGACAGAACAAATGTAAATGGAGAAAATTACCCCACATTTCTACCACTTTTAAAAATTCTGAAAAACGCAACTGATAGATGGGCACAATTGAAGTAAAGCCCAACTCGCCAGTTCCTCAGTCCAAACAGCAGTAGTTTCTGACTACATGTGCTCTTTCACTGTTTACTATTGTTTTTCTGCTAAGATTATGTTCCATACTGCTTTTCAAGTAGATATTTCAGAAAATTTCTAATTGCAATAGATACATTTATAGTGTGCTTCAGTGAAACCAAAATGCTATATATGAAAACACCTAGCAGTAAGATATTAATGTCTGAGGTACAAAACTTGTGAATTAAAGTAATTAAAATTAAAATTAAATTAAAAACTTGTTAATCAAAAAATGGACATTTCATTATGGACAATTATTATATATGGACAACTATATTATATATTAATGGCTTTCATTATGGACAATTTAAGATACATTTATAGTGTGCTTCAGTGAAACCAAAATGCTATATATGAAAACACCTAGCAGTAAGATATTAATGTCTGAGGTACAAAACTTGTGAATTAAAGTACTATACTTGTTAATCAAAAAATGGACATTTCATTATGGACAATTATTATATATGGACAACTATATTATATATTAATGGCTTTCATTATGGACAATTATATTTATGTCTGAGTCTTTAAGTGGAATTAATTAGATTGCTCCAGCAACTGCCATACAATAATATGATCGTCAAATACATTCTAAATTAAAGTATGTATACCAGAAAGTCTCAATTCCACAATATGAAGTAGAGAATTCACTCCATAAGCAGGACAAAGTGGTCTTTAAGCACTTCCAAGCACTAGAAGTGGGTATTAGGTAGTAGCTTCTATCTTGGAGTATTGGTATTAATTTCTTTCAGATCCCAGCTTTCCACCAATAAATGCAACTACAGTACCACCTCTCTCATTACAAAGTAGGAATGTAAGGGGAGGGCAAGACCTATACAGGAGAGGAAAATAGATATACTGAACTGAAACTCTACGATGCCTGACCTTCTCTCATCAGGCTGAGAGATATGTTTCAGGGCTGATGCTGTCGTGGCCAAGCAGCTACACGGAAGGTGAGAGCAAGACTGCTGTACTCAATTAGACAGTAAGGGCTCAATTCTCTATCATGCTCAAGCTCTAGTCAGCATAACTGCAGACCAAGAATTAGCGTGCAAACTACAAACACTTCAGCTTTTGTACCACCTGGTCATAACTAGAGCCACTAGTGTCAGCTTCCCAGAATGCAATGTAGACTAAAAGATGTACCTACACAGACACTCTACTAAACCCTAACTCTGCACAGACGGTTTATGTTGGCAGAAAGTTCCTTGACCAAAATACGCTACAAGGACAAACATACTTTTTAAGTATAACCACATCCACTTCAGTATAGAAAGGAAGCGACATCGGGCAACCTAAACCAACACTGCCACAGCAGCAAGAGTTTCAAAGAGAGCCAGCTTTCACATATGTCAGCTACCATGGGTTCTGCCACATTTCTTCTAAATCAGTCTCAGACATAAAGTGATGCAAAGGTCTGGCAAATGGTGGCTGTAGTGGGAAAAAAGGCCTTTGTTACTCTCTCCCACGAGATGCTTCCTTGCAGGAGGAATGCTCCAACAGCCTTGTCCATGCTCAGCTTCTCCCACTATTTGGCCACTACAGCTGAAAATTTGAGATCAAACCGGAGAATGCAACTTACACTCTCTTCCTCCTTTTTTCTCAACAACAGCATTAGCTTGGGGCAGCGGGGAAAGAACAAGGGGAACAAAGGAACTATAAAATACACAATAGTAACTAGCATTTTCTTAAAACTCTTCAGGAGAAAAGGCAAAGAAGATCACTGATTTTACACTCTTCACATACCTTTTCTGCACACTCTGTCCCCAAAGAGAGGACACAGCAGAGCAATGAAAATAGTGAGCTATGGTCTCCCTCCCTCTGCCACATGGCCCTGTACTTATCCACCTGGAAGTCCTGCACCTTCTTGAACTGCACCGGGCCAGGTAGGCAATGGAAAGTCCACAATTAGCGCTAGTGGTTATAGGACATTACAAAGGCAATTGCTTGAAAGCACTGTACAGGCACATAAGTCCTTTTTTTAATATTTTAAATTTTTTTTTCCAGAAGATGCAGAACTGGCATATTATGATCTTTCCTTGCAGAATGCCAAATGGTGATTTATGTTTCTTTTCCAGATTCTTACACATTTTCATAATCCATTATTATGGTTTGTCCAAGGAAGAATCTGAAATGTGACTTTTTATCAATTACCAAGAGAAACTGAAAGCTACACAAAGGCTTTCTTTTCTGTTCTTGTTGGGTTTTAGTTGTTCCTCTGTGTGTTTTTGTTTTCACACACAATGGCAAGGAAATCATGTGTTTCTATAACTGGCCAGCATTTCTCTATCACGTCAGAAAATATTTTTGAAGCCTGGACAAAATGAGTGACCAAATGTTTGAATACCTCCCCCCCTGGCAAAATTCCATGTATTTTTCTTAAAAACGCCCTGTATTTGCTATTACTTTTAAAGAGCTGGCAGAGGCTTGGCCACACATCTTCCATTAATATTAAGAAAGATGTGGGCAACCCTTTTTGTGCAATTCTCTGAAAATCTCAACCTTTGATAAAACAGAATGCCAAAACAAAAGTAGAAATAATGTGGTTGACATTAACTTGAATGGTTCAGTTGTTTAATCTTTATCTGATTCCATGCTTCCTGAATATGGATAGTATGGTTTCTGGGATAATAGCAATTTGAATAGTTATTTTATTATTTCATCTCAACTGGGCTTTTGAGGAAATGTTAGTTCATTTGTGGGTATGCTGTTCTTATTTACCAATGAAATACTATATTCAAATACAGCAAAGACTTCTTTCCATTTGTTTTATATAAAAATAATGACAATTCATCCGTATCCCTGGAGAATTTATAATTGACAAAATTCTTCCAAGTGTTACTTTAGCTTCCTTTTTTTGTTCAGTTTTTGTTCAGTTTGTCAGCAACTAAATCAATAATTACGTTGGACTGTAATGTTTTTTGTAACATAAATAGAACATTTAAAATAACCCTGAAAAGCCCTGTTTTCTTCAGGTTACACAACATCTCAAAAAAAGCAGGCAGCTGAAAACCACGACACAATTGATTTTATTGTTTTGAGTTCTGAGGGAAAGTCAGCTGCAGGACATTCACGTCTCTTTTTGAGTGGCTCAGGGTGAACGAAAAGTGAGTATTCCTCACAGGTTTTCTAAACAAGTGTATGACAGTGCTCTTTGCTTTTTCACTGCCTATGAAAGTGGCAGGTTATTCCTGGCTTTACAAACACCTTTGATCGGGATTGGTGAGAACCCATCAAAGAATCTGCTTTCTTCAGAGCTCACAAAAGATGAGAACAGACAAGTACGCAGACAAGTCATCCAGAATGCCAATTCATGTGACTGCTATTAGCAAAGACTAATGTATAATCTATTAACTAAAAAAGAAGAAAAAAAATTTCTCACTCATATCCCCTCCCTCTAAATCTCTGTAGCTGCAGTAGTTGTACCATGCTGTTTCTTAGAGAGTTGGGACACTATATTTCTTACTATTTTAACGACATGGAACAAACAGTGACATGACATCAATGCATATAAATGCAGTTTCGACTAAGATTGTCAAAAATATCTTGCCTTATGAAAACAGTTCTCAGTTTCAGAAGAGTTGAATGATTATGCCTCATTATTCCCAATATCTTTTTTTTGGGGGGGTGGGGTTGAGGGGGGAACGGAATAAACTGAAAACAAGGAATCTGCCAGAAATATTGACTGCAGTGTACTGCATTTAAGTATGCGGTGAGGTGTGATTTTATTTCTGGAGATATGCTGTACTATTTGGTCTAAACCCAACAACGTATTGCTGTCAAAAAGACAATGGAAGGTAATTACTGAGGAGGCTCTTTTGCAAAGGATCACATGAAGACAACATAATAAAACTATTATCAGGCTTTCAATTTTGTTACTATGGGCTTTTCTGTGCTGAAGAGAATTTATTGCGATTTCTTTCCCTCCACGATTTCTCAAAAAAGAGGGGTGAAATACTACTAAACCCGCATTTTCTAGATTAAGAGATGAACAGCATGCTACACCATACCCACTTCACCAAATCAATCTGGTTCTAATAGTCTAATAATCCTTTCCCCAGGGGGAAACTAACACTGAAAAAGTATCAAAAAAGGAAACAACGCTCCGATCCAGCTTGGGGTTCGTTTTGAACATAGGAGACCAGTTTAGGGAAACCACCTTTTTATGAAGTAGCTGTTTAATAAATAGCAAAGAACGTTCCCTGGTGGAACTGCCCGTGCAAATATATGCTTAAGATTTTAGTATATGCACTACTTTGTCCTCACTACCAGGGACCTGGCTGCCCTCTCCACTCCCGTATCCTAAGAAGCTGCTATGTAGCACAGCGATTTGATGAAGCTCTTTCTCATGACAGTCTGGAAAATGATTCAACTAATGGTTTGGTGGGCAGGTCCAATTTTTTGCCTCATTGTCTGTGTTCTGACTCCAACTCTGTATAATATTTTGGAGAAAGTTCTCCTTTTCTGCACTGTGCCGAGTAAATATTTTGTCAGTTGTTAAGGATGAGCTACAGAGTAAGACCCGGCAACGTATCCAAATTCAGCAGCAAGACTTGGAACCGTGTAAGAACTTTTTCCAGATTGTGATTTGTAATGTATTTCAGAAGCCAGCAGAAAACCAACCACTTGAACTATTACAGAAAGGCTGAATGAACCCTTTTCAGAGCAATGAAAATGTTTTTCCCCACAGCTGGGGGAAAAAAAAAAAATAAAAAAAAAAAAAAAAAAGAAATCATTAACACCAGCAGAAAGGGCTGGATGATGAAGGGGGAAGTTTACTTCCCGACTGCTCCACGTTCCCCAACGAAGAGCAGTACCTGTGCTGCACATGAGAGAAAAATCTCAGTGGGATGAGGCGAAAGGGCCAGTGGTAATGCAAGACACCGAACTGCCCGTGTCAGAGACACATCCACACAACCCGCTGGCAAGGGGTGAGCCAGGAAAATGCAAATAGAGGCTGCCCTTCATCCTGTCTCCACAGTGGAGCTACAGAGAAGGAGGCACAAATGAAGACTAAACAAAGACTTGTTTCGGGAACATAATTATTTGATCTCTGCTGCAGCCAGGCAATTACTAGAAGTGATGATCACTAAAACTGAATTCCACTACTTAAGCTAGAAAACCATTCAGCTTATAAATTACTAAATAAAGAGAATGTAAAGTGAACACAACTATGCGGCTCAGCATCCATCTATAACACTGTCATGGTAACCACTTGTTTGTACTTTTTATGTTACGTTAACATAAAATACCTAATAATCTGTGGAAAAAAGAAACAGATGACCCATATATGTGGTGCTGTTGTTTCTACTAATGAAGAAATAAAGTAAAAAAGCATCTTCCTTTCCAATAAAACAGTACTTCACATAATTTTGCTAGAAGTTGTATTAAAATAATTGGTATCTTGAGGTCAGTATGCCAGAGAGATTCTCACTCCCTTTTACTGTTATGATTGGGGCCAGAAAAATAATTCTTACAGTCCACATGGCAAGGTACAAAAATTCTAAATTGCTGAAAAGAATGCAAAGGATGAAAAGGGCCACCAGAAAAGCAGAGACAGAGCGAGAAGACAGAAACTGAAAAAAATAATTCTGCTGTCCTCAGTGGAAGGTATACCGGAAGAAATTTCTGGCTCTACCTCAGCTACACAATAGTAATAAAAATGGCAAGCAGTTTCATTTCTTTCCTTCCATCCATCCACCCACCCATTCTTCCGTCCTTCATTCCTCTCCATCCCCCTTCCTCCTTTTTCTCTTTCCATTCCCTTCTTCCTCTCCTTCTCCATTTTTGATGCTTGTTGTGAGGTACAACCTTTACATGGGAGATACTAGTAGGCTTTTTCTAGCAGAGAGAGTACCACTTTCTCAAACAGGAATGGTTTTGGACATTTACAATCAAGCCTTGCTAATGGTTCTAGTCCCTGACTGACCTCTGTTACTTCTGGCACACTCAAAGCGAAGAAAGCCAGTCCTTGAGGGAAGGCCATACCAAAAAAACTGCTAGAAGGCCAGAAGGATTTAATTTTTGTTGCAGCGACACTTTGCTATTGACAACAGAATCCAAAATATCTCACTGAATCATCAGGCAAAAAATTGAGGTATAAATTGACAAAATCTACAAATTTCTATTTGTAAGAAGAGTAAATCTTGACAAAATTTACAATTTGCACTGTGAAAAACATTTCCAGTTTTGTTTCTTTAGCACATTCATAAGCTTACTGTCTGCTCTCCCTTCAGCTTCAAGGACATCACGTCAGACAAACATAAGCACAGGCTTCCTCTTCTCCAGACCAACACGTTGTAAGCACTGGTTTACCCCAGATGTCCTTTATGTGCCATTCTCCCCTCCCATCTGATTTCAGGCCAGGCTCTAAGGCCAATGGCTCCTCCATACCATCACTCTCCCTCTCCCCATCCGCTGGGCTGGACACATGCCCTCTGCTCAGGTCTTCCCTGACATACCCCAAGCTCTGGCTGCCCCTTCTCTGTCATTTCACCGCCCTCTCTTCCTCCTTCCCCTTGCCTGTGGCTTCCCATGCTCTTGTCCTCCACTCCTGTTGCTTTTCTTGCCCTCCAGAGAACTGCCCACTTATCCGTCTTTTCTGATTCATCAGAGTGAAGCAGAAGCGACACAACCAGCTGAAGAAGCCACAGGCAAGGCGTGTGGTTTTGTTTCTGCCACATCTAGCTGTTTTGTTTCACCCGCCTGTGACTGGGGCCATCCAGCATGGCCGAAGTACAAACAGAACACTTCAGAGCCACTGGACGGACACGGAGACGGATAACATACAGGTCTGTAAGTACTGGTCAAAAACACTGCTGGAGGAATACAAAATTTCCAGGGCAAGTCTAGAGGAGAACAGTTGGGTGCTGGTTTCTGGTTTTAGAATACCTTCTTAGTCACATTTCAAAAGTAGTCAAAACTACAGATAAAAAGGAAAATAGTAAGATTCTGAACAGACACTCCCTTTTTTTTTTTTTTTTTTTTTCCCTCCCATCCTTTTCTGGCTTGGTTTTACAACTCCGCTGCAGACCAACTAGACACCAGAAAGCCAGTGCAGACTGGAAGAGCCACCAAAACCTCACAATGGCTTCAGCTTGGGACGCTCGCTGAATCCCCTGGTTTCCTGGGTAGAACAACACAAAAAAGGAGGAAGGGACACATTTTGGAAAATTCTAACTCAATTAATTCCTGCATGTTGAAGAAAAGGCATGAGGTGGCACAAGGATCTCCAGCTGCCCTTCTAAACACTGCTGAAGCAGGTGTGAAAAGAAGCTCTTTTAAGATGATCACTTCCTCATATAACTAAACACGGTAACAGCGATGGGGCAAGGCATTAAACCTGCGGTCTCCTTTCAAGGTCTGGCCCCATTTTCAACCCTTACTTACATCCACTATCAACCTAATTTAGCCCACTTAGGGAGGTACAGTCCTTCCCATGGGGCTCTTCACCTTCTCTCAGCTGGTGGAATTTGAGACCACCACACAACAGTACGTGTTATTTTACATTTACGCAACTGACCACATCCAGGTGGCCTTTATTGTCTGTTATTTTCACTCAGTGCTCTCTCAGGCAAATGTCAGTGTGGGTTCCTGAATGTAAAGAGAGTTTGCCTGAGGAGAAAACAGGTAGGGATCTCCTTTCCACCAACTTCAGTATTGAAAAGTCTTTCATACCCTGTAACTTCCTCAGTGGCCTTCTGCCGACCCACGTAATACTGTGTCCATCCAGCTGTTTGAACCACTGTTCAAACTTACTCACTGGAAAACTACTGAGTCCACAACTGATAACAAGAGGTGTGGCAATTTTGCAACTACTTCTTAAATTTTAATTATTTATTAGTCTTGAGGAACCATTTCATATATCATCAGAGAGGAAGGGACAACATAAAAATGTGCCATTGCCTCTTTCTGGTATGCAGACAATATTTTGGTGATACTACAGGTGCAAATCTTCTCAGCAGTTCAACAGCCAAAGTCCTTTCCTTTTGTGTCAGAACTGTAATATCGAGAAGAAGCACCACTGAGCTCCTAAGCCATCTATGCATGTGTTTCTAATTATTTTCTTTCAGTCTGTTATCCAAAATTAGAAACTACATTAGTACAAGAACACAAGTTTTCTCTGTCATGGTTTATCTTTTCATTTTTCTTCTGGATCAAGGAATGAAGAATCAAGAATCTACTTATATATTTTAAAAATTATAGCCCACTTATATGTATTTATTTTCAGATAAAGTCAGTAACTATCCTTAAAAACTAAGTACAGTCCAAATAAAAGCTATTGTTTCAACAAACAATAAAAGGTATTGCTCTCCTCAGTAGTCTGTCTCCATAAGGTGTTCTATATGTTTATCAACTGTAAAACTTGATTGAGGTTAAGTGAATGAAGGGATAAGAGTCAGTGACTAAGTGAGGAGGCAGCAGGTAACAGAATCAGGAAACTAGGTATAAGCCTACATAAGCCTATTAACTACACAGACCCAGTCCTCCCATGTACTCTGTTTGGCACCTGGCCTAGAGGAATCCAGAGCGCATGTGTGCACACCACCTGTGTCCAGTTCCAGCTGTGTACATGCACTGCCTATCCCTACAGTTCTGCCACATTTCTGAAAACAAAGTGCAGACGTATTTTTTTTTTTCATATTCAAGTCATTTGCTTAGAAGAAATGCACGATCTTTGCGGTATCTGGCAATTCAGACTGCAGTACTTACTTTTTTAAGCCCAGTGACTGAAAGCAAGTTTCTGCTATTTTGTTTACTGCCATGAAGGAATTCACACTGCATCTTGACAGCACATAAGACGACATATGATGAGGAAAGAGCTTAATAAGGCAGGCAAATATCAAACAGCAATTCAATACAACTTGAGGAAAACATTTAAAAATTTTACTTAGAAAAGTTTAATTATATGCATTTCTAGATCTGTGAACGTGCTTAAAAAAAACCCGTTGGATGATTCCTCATTGCACTGAAAGGAATGGCCTAACTTGTATTGATGTCAAAGGGGTAAGATTTCATTGCATATATCAAAAAAAGAAACTATATCTAATGATAAAATTAAATAGTAATATGTTTTGCAGGGTTGGCAGAGTACTTCCACAGCATGGGAAGGATAAAGTCACAATATTAAATAAATATCTTTCAGAGACAAGAACCAAACTTGTGCACACTTTGTAAGCTTTTCCTTATTATATGCATTATCTAGCATTTTGAATGACATACTTGGCCCTATGAGGAAAAAAAATAGCTTAAACTTTATTTCAAGAACCATCCAAGAGAACTAATAAAGCTTTCTTAACTTCAACAAAAGGAAGACAATATAGAAGATGTTCTTATTTCCATTTTTATACCTTCACATTATGTGAAAAGCAATTAAGCAGTAACAAGGGGCTCTAGAAGCAACTAGAGAAAAGATCCCTCTAGCACAGCTGTATGCCATCCTTAAGTATCCTTAATGTATACCAAAGTTGAGGTGTATCTCACAGCACAATTGGGATTTCACACCACACTCAGACCAGCAGATAGCCTGTGTAAATCACTAATTTAGGGAACACAAATCACTGCACAAGTCTTTTCAGCCTATTGTACAGAAAAGATGCAGGAGAGGCTTAGCAAAGCCTGTCACCTCCATTGCTCTTCTATTCTCTGGGTCACGAGTTGAACCTTTCAGAAGCTCAGTGTAGACATTTGTCCACAGCTCTAACACCTGTGAACTATGTATTTCTTCATATTCCATTTACAGTTATCTTTTTCATATTGCCATGCTATCTTCCAGCTGAAGACCTAGTCAGGTTTCCTAGTAATGTGGAAGGACTGGAGTGCTTTGATTCGAGTTTTGGCTACACCTTTCATTTTCATCTAGATATACTACTGATTTCATTAGAAGACTGCATTTGGGAGGGATGAGAAATGAAAATTAAGCTAACAGTGGGGTGGACTTTTTTTTTTTTAAAAAAAAAAACGCTTCTGTGGCTATTCTCTGCCTTTAATCTTGAGAACTGTAATGAACTATAAGTCTGTGGAGGCAAACTTGACAAATTTTTAATCAATTTTTTCCTTTCAGAGTATAATTTATTATTGTTTCCAAAATCATCTTCCACAGACTACTGCAACAACAAACACAAGTCCATGCTGATCAGAATATCATCTCACTGGCTGATCTAATCTCACTGAGAGAAAGGGAGGCTTATAAAAAGCTGTTTAAAGACTGAACAGTACAACTCATGCCAAGTTTTGGTTGACTCACACTATATGGAAGCTGAGGCCCAAATAGCCAATGTTCTTGTCTGCCAGAGGCCCACATTCTCAAGTTCAAACACATTTTGTATTTGCCAGTCACACTTCCAGTAATCATCAAGTTCTACTAAAGAAGACATTTAGTAACTCATATGACACCATATACTATATTTAATTTTATCTTTAAAAAGCATTAAGAAACATTTTGTAAAATCAGATTCTTTATAAACAAAACGTAATGAGTATGGGTGTGAGTACCCAGATGTCTATGTGTGAGAGATATTTTGGAAAGTAAACTCTAATTCATCATTTCTGAAAGGCCCTAAATTTTACAAGGTCAGACCAGGAACTTTCAAATAAAGAAAAAAACACGAACGCACAGGAGGAACACGTGTCTGTTAGGCTACAGTTCATACTGCAATCCAAAAGCAACACAAGGAAAGGCATGCAAACAACATAACAATTTTGGTGGTTCTGGTGGGATTTTAGATAACCAGAAAATTTTTGGTTAAGAGCAAACTAGAAAAAAAAAGAGCTATGAAAACTCAGCATATTCCAGCTCCATCACCCTTGGCTGCATTGCTCTGAAGAGGCTGCTGAAACAAAGGTAGAAACCTCTGACATCTCTGATTCTCCTTCTAGAGGAAAGCAGAGAGTCCTTGTCAGATTCCTTGTTCCAGTTTGGGGGCTGTGCACGTGTACACGGGTGCTTTAAGACAGAATAGAGACATACCAAAGGCCAGCAAATCCCTTTCCATAGGTTTTCTTAAATGAAGAAGAGGCATGGGAGAAGGGCAAGAGGAAGCGGTCTCGGGTGGAAGCCCGTGGTTTGGGAAGGAGCCCAGGCTGCTGAGCGCCTGCAGTGCCCCAGAGCGAGGACCACAGCCTGGGCAGGGCATGGCTTCACTCGATCTCATCTAGAAGGAATCCTGGAAAATGTAATCCCAGGATCTGCTGGGATTTGCAGACCTCCATAGAAAGGCATATTTGAAAAGAGTGAAAGATAGAAGCAGCCTCCTTTCTAATAACTTAGGAAAGTCTGAAAGAAGCTACAGATGATGCCTATCTCTCCTGTAAGCAGGGAAAAAACCTTGTTTGATTTTCAATGTCAAAGCTGAGGAGGCAGCCAGCAGCACCTGAGATAGTTTTAAACTCTGTTTTTTTTTTTTTTTAAAAAAAAAAAAAAAACAAAACACCACCAAACCAAAACCAACCAACCTATTAAGTGGGTTTAGTTGCTTGTTTGTTTAGACTTTGCCACTAGAGTTCTGGAGAGAAATCTCTCTTCAGAGAAAAGCTGTATTGTTTGTTTGCAAAATAACTTGATAGGCAAAGCCTACAGGGAAGATAGGCCTGTAAATGCAGGAGAAGCAAGCAAGAGTGGTAATGGGTTCAAAGGTTAATGCAGAGTCAATGAGGAAATTAATTAGGTTAATGAATGCCCTCAGCTACCCACCACCCCATCATCCAAACATAACAGCATAGCTGCACCCCAGGCCTGCGTATATCCTCAAGAGGGATGATGAGAATCAGACACCGCAAACCAGTGTGAGATGCAACACATGGGAACATATGCAAGCTCCATGTGCATAACCCAGGACAAGCGTACCTATGGACATCCCCTGCTTGCAGACGGACTGACTTCAGGGCAGGAGAGCCCCTGCTGATTGCCATTTCACCGCCTGCGGTGCACACCTTACAGAATTTAACTTCACAATTGAAGGAAACCATTATTTTCTAATACATGTGCAGCACTAAGCCCAATGTGGTAAGGCTGCAGACCATTGTGCAGGTGGAAGACTTACCCACTTCTCAACCCACCTTCATAGCTGGATTCTCTCATGCTAGCTCCTGAAAAGCTTGCAAGCAGCTATAGTAACTTCCTAGCACAGCTTAAATTCAAGCATCATTTCAGAGTCCTTCATTTCTGAAATGACTCCCCAACCTTCTTTCCCCCAAATTAGGTTTCAATAAACAAACTCCATCCAAAATTCCAAGTCACACCTGGTAAGCAATCTACTGTGACTGACTCATTTAACATCAACCCTTCTGTACTTTCCCATCATCTTCAGGAGCTACCTTGAAACTGTCAAGGTGCTGTAGAAAGTGTTAATGTAAATTACAACAGCAATAACAGGCTGCCAAGAAATTCTATAGTATGCTACCAAAATAAAACCTCAAGATACTTCACATAACCCCAAAGCTGAGGCTGAAAAAAGCATCACAGTTAAAACAGTCACAAAGTTGCATGCTGGAGTTAGAAAATTTATTTCAGAATTAATTTCTGACAGAAAACTTAGTTTAGGTACAACTAAAATTTGGTAATTTTGGACTTGACAACATTTTTCCATGCTCATAAACAATCTAAAAGGTCCATCAGGCTCTTCAGCACAGCTGTACTGGGGGCATTCTGCCTTCTCCCAGCAGCTCTCCAGAACAATGTAGCCTTGGGACTACTGTGATGTACCAGTTCTCAGTTGTGGATGGAGCTTCTGGCTAGACCACACCTCTCATAACGCAGTTTTTCCTCCTCTCTGACCAGTTTGGAGAAGCACAAGGGCAACCAAGAATTACCATTGGAAAATTCAAGTTTGAACTAACTCAAAATGAATTACTTTGTGACTTCCAGATTTAAAATGTTTGAAATATATATATGAGATATATTGGTACAAAATAATGAAAAAAACAGTAACAAAAACCCCCCAGAACAAAACATTTTTTTTCCTCCATGAATGATATAAAGAGTAAATACAACCTATGGATATATAAAACCTGGTGAATAATGGCTGCATGTCTATACAGTAGTGGTGTGTTTGGGTCTGTCAGATGTGAGACCCTGGAAAGTGCTACCTGTGCTGCATTTATGAGTATATACTACATACCTTTGGCAAACTCTATCCTATCCAAATAAGAGAGAAACAGAGACTGGCTTATTTGACGCTGCACAGGAAAAAAGAGGAATAATAATTGCAAACTTCCAGTCAGGTAAACTAAGCTGCAGAATTTGATGCTTTTCCTGGGGGAGGCCGTTTTTGAATGCAAGAAGAATAAGGGATTGGGAGGGCTTTAAAATGAGTCCAAGGCCAGGGAACTGTATGCATAATGCCACATAAAGTGGCACTAACGAATGACGAGATCACATCTGTCTCTAATAGCATCATAAATAGTTGAAGTGTTCCAGCTAGTCAGCTAGGTCAACCATATGTAAGCCGTTTATTGTAAACAGTGTATTTTCTCTATCAGGCTTTGCTCCTAAAATAAACAGCACTGTGCTCCACGGAAGGTAGATGGTGACCGCCTCACCTTGTGTGTGCGCTGATTTGCTAGGGAAGATCAAAATGACCTGCAAGGGGAAGCCAGACCCATGGATCCACGTAGATCCCAGCAGGCTGACAGCTCAGGTGCCCCCTGTTACTGGAAGACGGGCATGAAGAGCCACCAGTGCTACTGGGAGACTGCAGAGCATTTCTTGAGATGAGACTCTCAGGGTTATTAACCTGATCAGTTTATCCAAATTGAGACACTCACAAGATCTCTCCCTGTATGGAAAATAGTGATACAAAACAAGAATAAAGGGCTCTTTAACATAGCAGTGGAAAGCATAACAAGCTGAAGTCAGACAAGTTAGATATTTGGAAAAGAATTAGCAGTGACAACGAATAATGACAGGAGCAAGCTGCTAAGGAAAACAGAAGATTGTTTATCTCTTCAGATCATGAGCAAATGCCTTTCTGGAAGATAAACCTCAGCGAAACAAAAATTACTGGGCTACAGGTGCAAGTGAAATGTTATGGCTTGTGCTAAGCAGGAGGTCAGACAAAATGATCTAATATTCTTTTCAGACCTTAAATGCCATGAATGTCTGGGTTTGTCTGCGTGGTATTTTGTCGGTAGGTGAGAACTCTCTCTGCTTCGGAGTCTGGATGAATCCACGCCAACAGTGCATCAGGAGCCATGTAGCTGTGGTTAGCATGGTGCACAATCCAAACTAATAAACTTGCTCCTGGCTTGGAGCTGGCTGGGGATCAGCTGGGCTGGGCTGGCTGATGCCCACCCAGCTCACCACACAGAATAAAGTTGCATCTGTCTGCAAAATACCATACAGACACACCTACTCCTACCCAGCAAGCCAGCCACTCTACTGCACCTTTGCAGCTAAGGAGACAGAAGGCATGCCCGTGCTGCCTCCTAGAACACGGCGCAGGGATTTCCGAGACAGCGCCCATGGTGCTTGTGCCGGAGCCAGCGGCAGGACAGCCACCCCAGCTCCATCAAAAATGCCTGGCCAAGGGGCAAGGCCTGTTCCCTGGGACCCTGTGCTGTGCTAACCCGGCCGCGCTGCCTTCAGGGCCAAGTCAGCATGCTGGCCCAAGAGCTGTACCATACAGTGCCAGGACACAGCCGGCCATGGTGACTACCCTTACCGCAGGGTAGATGGGCACACGGTCCTCTTGCTGCATGTGGTACTCTGAGGCAAATTGTGTCATGAATTCTCTTCTGGAGCAAGAATGAGGGCTCAAGATGTGCTCGCTGGTCATGACTGGAGCTTAAATGCTCCAAATTGACAACCTGCATTCCCTTCCTTCAAACTCTCAGCACCTGCCTGGTGATCTGTCTCTTTTTCTCAGTGTGAACTAAACCAAAGAAATTCCAACTGCAATAGGAGTGATGTGGTCACACTGTTTTCTGTGCTCAGCATCTAAAGAGTAGAATAATAAACAAGGTGGTAAGAATACGCATTGGATGTGCAAAGAAGGGCTAATAAAGCACATGGTACTAATATCATTGCCACTACATGGTTTGCCTTTACAGAAAGTGAGCAATGCTGAAAACCGTAGTTTCTCAGCACAGTGCTCTACACCAACAAGAAAAGCACAGCTTAAGCGAACAAGACAGAACATGGTCCTGAGGGAAGAATGTTTTCCAAAAGGCCTTACACCACAGGATTGAATTAATGTTGTGAAGAAAAACTGAAGTAAAAGTGCAAACCAAAAGGAAAAACCAGACATTTACTCCACTTGTGACAATCTGACCCAAAATGGTTGGTGTTGGGAAGGAACTAATATAGGAGAATGGATTAACCACTTGTCCAGAAACATAAATACGGAAGAACACTTTTGAAAGTACTTAAGATTTGTAAGAAGGAGCAGAAATTTATATTATACAGAGGACGCAATAAAAATAAGAAAAAGGTAAAACCAATAAATATAAGCTAACCTTTGAAGCAAAAACTCCTTTGTTGCAGGCTGTACTTACAGAGACATGGTCACTTCCTGGAATGGCTGATCCCCCTCATCATATCCTCAATTTACATGATTAGTTGATACTCTCAGTTTTTATTCAATGAAAAAGTTCCTTCATGATATGAAGAAGAGCTTAAAACTGAGGTCCTAAGGACTAAACTACCAAGGCAAAATTCAAAAACCTGTGAATTTCTGAGCCTCTGCTGGTTTTAATCCTGACCATTCATATGTTAATGCTTACAGGCTTACCCCCAAGACCACTGACACCTGGTGAAGAGCCCCAAAATACTAGCACCAGTGGAGAATGATCAGGGTTTATCTATGTATTTCACTGAGATTACATAAATACTCAGTAAGAAGGACTGGTGCATGAGCAGTACTTACACATATGACTTATTCCACAGGATAGTTCCTGAAAATATCCCGTGTCATTAGTTTCTGTGGGTGGACAGTTCCTTGAAAGAATAATGCCCAGCTGAATGGGCAGAGTATTTGGAAAGAAGCACTAGGGGCGGGATTTAATCAGTATTGCAGCTACTGTATATAAACTATAAAACATGGTAAACATTTCTAAAAAGGATATTAATTGCAAACCAGAAAAATTCAGGATGATAACAACTCCCTTAAAGTTAAGTTTTTCTGTAATCATAGGACCTTAGAAGTTGAAAACTCCCCTTCTTCCCTCTCTATCATGCACCAGTATGTTTCTCATGAACACATCACTTCAGTCGCTGTGCTAGGAACAAAAACAGGATGGATGTTAGACATTGGAAACTCTCCATTTGCCTTTACCACAAGGTTTTTTTTTTTCCCATGGATCGTAAGAAGGGCAGACGGGCATTCCCTTGAGGCAAACAGAGATGTTTTCAGAACATCGTGCAACAGGAATACTCCCTGACAACATGTCTATAATAATATGTTCTAAGTACAACTTTCTGTACTGCACCCTAGGCTATTTGGTGGTGGACATATTTTTATGTTCATTCATTTTTCCTGAACTTGTGTAGGGACCTGTGTAACTAAACATCAGCCTTTTAAAAGCAGTACATCTCATTTAGCCACATAGATACTCCTAACAAGTCAACGGGTCCATAAAATTTACCGAAAAAAGATCTATGTATCATCATTATCCAGTTTCTCAATCAGCAAGGTGGAAAAGGTTATGATGAAAGAAATGTACTTAGTCACAGAGTATCTGGCAAGCGGAAGGATTCCAACCCACTCCTGTCCCAGAATCTAGTTTCCTTACAGAGCCTCTATGTGGCCAGAGTTTGATAAAGACATGAAAAGTGAGACAGTGCCAAATGCCATCCAAGGCTTCCCTGTGCATAGACTTGCAAAAGAAAGGACAGAAAATTCCGAGTTCACTTTAGCCCCAGAAGGCTTCACTCAACACAAGGATAATGTAAACACCACCCCAGGTAGCCTTTCCCCAAGCACTAACAGGGAACATCGAACTAACACTAAACATCGATCCCTGTCTCGAGGTGTGTGTGAGACAGCACCGCTTGGTTCTCGCTGGGTAGCTCACCAGCTCCTTTCCTGCATGTCTAGTAGGCCATCAGGTCTGGTAAATGCCCTGCCATGAGCACAGCAAGAGGAAGAAGATTGTTGACTCTCTCATGCTCTCAAAGCAGCTGTCTTCTCTTTGCATCTCTGTGAATCCCAGCTGCAGTAGCCCTCCTCACTGAGAAAAATATAATTTTTCTGTGCCGCTGATGGTCCTTTCCGTTTCACATCTGGAGATTGTTAACTGTTTCCCATGTGGTCTGAGTTTTAGAAGCAAAAACACTCCAACAAATTCTAGTAAAACTGATTTATTTGTACTAACTGGACACTGGATACTAAAATAATACTGTATGGGGGACTTTATTCCCCCTTCCTCTTCACATTGACATTTCACCTCAACCTGTCCTCTGAAATAAATACTAGGGAAACCTCATGTTTTAGTGATTGGAAGTTCAGAGCTGAAAAGGTCAAAAACTGAAAATAATTTAAGCATGACAACTCCTCTGCTTAGGAGGGCTTAAGTACATATGAGTGGCGGAAGTCCCAGCTAAAACTCAAATGATGTTGTGAGTCTACGACTTCCCCATGGATACCAACAGCTTACAGCAACCGCTGTTTTTGCAAAGTCATAATTTGCTGCCATGGAAAGAATTATATTAGCAGAAACTGAACACATTGCTTCAAATCTTTGAGGGACAAAACACTGCAGCAGGGAAAAAGATACATATACATATACGTGTTTTTTGCAACTGCATAAAAGAAGAAATTGGATAAATAAAGCAGGGGGGAGTGCTGAGTGGAGCTGGGAAAATGGTTTTAAGTTGCTAACATGGAAGAAAAATTACCCAAGTCTTGGATAGTAAAATTCACTACTTTTCCAGAAAACCAGTTATGAATTTATCAAAGCATTATTTGGGGCAAAAACACTTCTGCAGAAGTATCTTTGTTTAACAACAAGCTACTCTTAGGTGAAAGCAAGAAGGGTAAGTTAAATGCTCTTCAAAAGTAAACTACCACAAGTAACTAAAGAAACCAAGATATGATGAAGATATTAATCAAAAAATCACCACTAGCAGATAAAGAACCAATATAATAGTTGTAGAATGGTTTTCACTCTATTCAAGCAGGAAAAACCCTCCCCCATGAGATCACCAATGCACCTAAACTATGTGGCAGAGAAACAATCTTTAGAACTGAGACTGTGAGAATGAAAGAGATGATTGTCTATACCAGTCAAATACCTGTTCTCTTACTTTCTCACTTTAATTTCATTTTAAGCCCATCGCTGCAAATTTACCAACTACCATAACTTTTTGCTGCCCACACTGCGACATTGTTGTATTGCATGAGGTGGGAGAAGACGTAACACACCCCAAGGCTGCAGCCTGAGGCTTGCTGCTGCTGCTGCTATGATGTCAGGGGAGTGCGCTCTCACTCAGGCTCTGCCAGTGAGTGTATCTCATTTCGGGATTTATGTCACGGATAAAGGTGGTATAGCGCAGGACGCAGAAAGGCTGCGCTTGGCTGGCCTGTATCTAATTTATGGATGGGAGTGTGTAGGCATGAAGCAGTAAGAGAATGCTGCAAACCATATGAGGCTCCAGCCGTGGCGCAGCAAACTGAAACAATACCTCTGCCCCAAGCAAGGACTAGCTCTTGGGGAAAGGGTTTATTGCCCAGTATTCATCATCAGGAAATTGAAAGAGAGCAGGTTTTATTTCTGCTATAAATCATGCACATCACCAAAACACTCGGCTGCAGCCAGAAGAAAATCAAAGATTTGCTGTGATCCCTCACAAAGAGGGACCTTTTTTTCTTTCCAGCTGAGACAAGTTGTAGCTTTGAGATAATGGAACTGAACATTGTTTTTGAAGGGTTTTGTAGAGTTTTGTATATCATTCTCACTTAAGAAATGGAGGAAAAGATGTGCTGCAAATCATAAGATGATGGAGAGAGTCCTGTACTGTAAGAAGATTTTGAAAACATCACAACTGAGCTTTCCAGATTGTAGGCCAACGCAGGAAAGCTGATGCAAGAGGTCTGGCAGGGAGGGACTGCCTGCCAAATTCCTACTAATTGGTAATAAGGACAGCTGAAGAAACTGGCCTCTGAAAGGAAAAATAAAGCTTGAAACCTCAGAACAACTTCTTCAGGAACACAACTACTTCTGAAGAGAGTAGTAGATCTGCGTGCACGGATAGATATAGGCTAATGACTATAAATAGCTCCAAGCTGGCAGCGCTACAGCAGTAACAGAAGCCAGACTGTGGTAACAGCCGGCTTCGCTATAGAAATTTTCATCTTAATGCCATCTTCCTTCTTGCTGTAGGAGATGCATTGGAAACAGGTCTGGATAGTACATTAAAACTCTACTGTCCTTTCAACAAGGTTTCATAAGGTTACACCACTAATTTTTAAATTTCTTTTTAGAAATTCAGTTCAGTCTCTATGCAATACCTATAAAACTCCTAGATTTCACTGTTTACATGAAAATGCCAAGGAACATGACCTTTAAATACAATTTTTATGTTTAGTCCAGTAAGTTTTCTCTACAACAGTAGTAATGGCAGTCAGGAATCTTATACTGAAAGAGTTCAAATAAATTTGCCAGATTAAAGAAGCAAATATCCTTTATTCCTTTTGCTGCTGTTGTTAATTTAAACTGAAACAGGTGATTTTATTCCTTCAGAATGAATCTCACACCTCTCAATTCAAAAAAGAATATATAAGCCTAAGTAAACTGTCTTTAATACTCTTGTAAAGTTTAATTCATTTGTTTGCAAAATGATCTGAGATATGTGGAAAGATTAAGTATTATTTTCTTTTCTTAGCAAAGGTTAGAATATGGGAATTCTGTTGCAGTAATGCTAAAGAGACTGGTTTCCATGAACATAGTGAAAACACTAGATTCTCAAATGCCTCACATTTGCAGCAAGTGCACTGAATTATACAGACAAAAGTAAGGAGAGAGAGAGGAGTAAAATTCTAGCACTTTTTTACCCTTCTGACACTGTGGGGTTGCTGGGGCTCACATTTCCTGCAAGAGTAAATGAGAATAATTTGCTATTCTGATGTGTACTGACAGGAACTGCCTGCTCTGTGTCACCTGTGAGGGACCAAGCAGGGACTAGTTCTATTTAAATGTTGTGCAGTTAAAACGCTGTCAGAGACTTTTTAATGCCAAGGAATTTCACACATTCCTATTTATATTGTGAAATTGCAATCACAGAGTGTTCAGACTCACCTTTCTCTGCCTAGCAATGTATAGGTGGGATCTCCCATCTACAAGCCAATTTGATATAATATGCTTTCAGGTTCACTGAAAAATGTTCTTCCTTACACTGTAAAACTTACCAAGAGGCAGTATTATACCATTACCAGTATTATATTACATGGTAATGGTATTTCCAGAAAAAAAAAAAAAAAAAGGAATTGCACATGAATAAGGCAATGAAAGTATGCAGGTAACCATGGCTACTGTTGTGAACTAAATAACATTTTTTATACAGCTGTGAATATTTGTATTATTGCCAGTTAAGCTGTAGAGTTCAGATTTGAAACCGGGCTGGTAAACACTGAATTCTTGCCCGAAGAAAGGTAGTTCCCAAAGTGGATGCAGACCTCTACATCATGCCACTGCGCATTCTGGTGTAATTTTTTTTGTCTAGTAAACACACATCTTATTACCTCAGTCAAAATAATCAAAGCACAACTCCTCATGGCCGCTATTTATACTTTACTGTCAGTGACACACCTTTGCACGAGCTATTTTCTGTCTTAAGGGTATTTTTATTTCTTCTTGCCATATACTTGCAATTACAACTTTTGACGTAGCTTTTGAAAGAGCTCTGGCTCCATAAAAGAGACTTTTGAAAGACCTTAAAAAAATCTGCAAGCAAAACTCTCAGCTTTCCTTGATTTTCACTAGTGGCAACACTCCCCTCTTTGCTCCCAACAGCATTTCTGGACAACAAAATCAAAAACAATTTCAAATGACAGGGCAGCTGAAAGGGACCTTTTCTCCTTTGACATACTTTCAATTTCCAAGTTCATCCTTCTTAAATCATCCTTCTGTTTACATGTCAGAGACGCTATTCTCAAATCAATCATCAGAGAAGGAATGGAAACCTAAGGGATTTTTCTCCTTATGGAGAAAAGGTACGCCCAAATTCAAATTATTCGGAGTAAGTTGACAGTAGTTGCTATATTAAAAGAAAACATAAACACAAAAGCAGTTAGAGCAATGAACCTGTGCTTCCAGTAATATAAACAAAATGAAAATAATGAAACGCCTATTGTAACTAAGTGAAGCAGGACTTAGAGCAACATCTCCCTATTCAAACTCTGAGTCACTTCTTCCTTCCAATGGAGAATGAGTTTGAAACCCAAGTGAGTGCTTGCTCATTCGCTGTGAATTTGTCTTCTTTGCCTGGTTTGGAAAGAGGGGATCATTTCTTAACAAAAGCACTGGCTAATGAAGCAAATACAAATTCACAGTTCAATCTTTAACAAACTGCCTGTAGCCTCAGGCAAAACACAAATTCCATGTTTTAGTTTCTCCTCTGTAACACGGGGAAAATAACAGCTCTTTTCTGCCAGTCTTTACCCGTCCTGTTCATTTACGCTGAAAGAAATTTGAGGACTAAACATTTTGTATCTGTATCAACAGTGCTTAGCTTAAATAAAATTATAGGAGATGTTCTTTAAAATAGTACTAGGTACCAATACTGTCATTAATATATGAATACTTATATATATTACTACATATACACTTCATATAGTGTATATATACTGTACTCTATATATACACACTCTGGGTATACACACACACTATATATGTATTACTATAGATATACTATATATAGTAATCCTACCAAACTGATGTCATGGAGAATAAAACTGTGAGAGCCACAGTAGGATAGTGCTTGGGCAAACAACTGTGAGCTCTGAAGTCCCACAGCTCTGGGGATATTAGAGGCAACGGGCGTACAAAGCAGGGCAGTCTTCTGGCTTCTGCATACATAGAAATGTTGGAAAAAGAAAATTGCTCTGCAAACAGTGCTCCTGCACAGTGGTCACAAGAAACCAAATAAAGCTGAATTTCTGCGTGTTGGTCTAGAATAAATGAAGGGTCACATTTTCAATATACACTGGGTACTTTAAACTTCCCTGTCAAGCTTTTTCTCAGTGATGTACAGTACACACAATTATCGCCTCCATGTTCTATGGCTCTCTCCAGCTGACTACTATTATCACCTCTTTATTTCAGTATTTGGTTTCCTCTGCTTTGCTCACTGTCTTAACAACCTCTAAGGCTATCCCTTTTTCTCTTAGCTTCTGACACATGCATTTCTCTCTCTTTCGAACTCCCTCTTCTTTTTCATCTTTCATTCCTCTGCTTCAGGAGCAAAGACCAAAATCCCATCTACCTTAGGCTTCGATCTAAGAATACATGTATTCACCTCCTAAAACGATCTGCAGCTGTATGCATTTTTAAACACCTTGCAGCCAAGACAATTTTGTTTGTTAATGGAAACATCAGTAAATTTGTGTATTAGTAAAAACCACATTTTTAATGGATGTTTCCTTTATAGAAAATGATATCACTTCCATTTCTTCGTTTTAAGAAGTGCCTTAAAATATGAAGTTCAGTAGACCAACACACATATTTCATCTTTCCCACAAATAGTTCACAAAAAAATTCTACATTACATACTGTATTTGCAAAAGAAGCCATAAAAATGTGCATGACAGTGACTCAGCAAGTTGGAACTCTGCATATAGGATTTATAGAAATCTGGTAAAGCTCAAACTAACAGAATAAAAAGCTAAAAGTCCCATGATGCAAATAAAATTGCTTCCTGTCGGAAACAAACTGAAGGATGTGATTTGAATATTACAACCATTTCTGATAAATGAGAATTTCTTTTCGAGGTATATTTGAACTTTCTACAGCATCCATCATGTCACCCTAGAGTATTTTATGAGCTACCAGAAGCACTAGGTTTGGTATATAACCATAAGTAATGTTATTATTTCAAGCAGAGGTCACTTCTGTTCTGCAGCAGAATGGACAACAATACCAACTCTAACTCAGTGGCATTTGCATCCATGAACCTCAAAGTGATTTGTAAAAGGCCTCTTCATTGCAACTGCATGAATGGGACACCTGAAAGGGAATAGCTCCGAGCCCCCAGCACGGTGATGCTCAGGGCACGGGTGCATGCAGTCTGGTTTGGCACAGTAGTAGCTGCCCTGCCTGGGACACTTCATAACCAGAAGCAGGCACGGTGCTATAAACGCAGTTAACACCCAGCACTGGTTTTCTAACTATCATTACAAAGCCCCACAAAATGTAGACACTAGCTAATTAAGACTTACAAAAAATGCTTTCGATCAAACACTACATAATTTTTCTTGGATTATTCAGTAAAACCATGGTAGAACTAGGAATGAAAACGAAATTTGAAAACAGAACTTAAACAGCACTTCAAACATGCAGTGTTACTTGTTTTGAAGAGAAAGCAAGCTGTGAAGAGTTGACGGATACCAGTTAATATTGCAATGAAGATGTAAGAGCATATACTGGCCACTGATCTGCCTTTTGACATTTTGAGACACCTCCATGCCCCATGCAATTTCTCCATGGTCAAAGCTTTTTCCTGCTCAGATAACTCTGTTGTCAGAGGAAAGAAAAGAGTCACCTTAGTAATCCTTATGGTCTGAGGAAACAGACTCCTCTGAAAGGTGATGGCTTTTCCCGAGCAGGAGACCAGGCTGGGACTTTGGTGCTTTAGGTAAATGTCCAAAGGTAAAAGGGGTAATTGTAGACCTGCATGACTAATGGCTTACACATCTGTAAAAACATCCTACATGCTACATCCTGAATATAAGTCTCTTGTATTTAAGGAGTTACTAAAAATGTACACTATTTTTACTTATTTGTATCTATGTGGGAAAGTAAAAATATGGGGATTTAGCTGAACAGTAGGGTGGATGTTAGGTTATGTCAATGCTCACAGCCCACTATGAGCAAAAGTAATTCCCAAGATTGCCCCCAAATCCTTGAGTTCTGCTGATCAGCATGTATAAAACGTTACTGCTGTGGCACTACTTCAACATATTAATCATCTGAATATGAAATGATTTCTGCAGAAATGATGTCTGTTTCCAAATACAAAGACATGCAAAAAGACAGCAATTAACAAAGAAGAAAGTTACTTTTAAAAAGTGGTAATTTGTTACAAAACCAATGTCAAAATATTTCCTTGTATTGGCATTCCTGTAGCAATAATGATCTCGGGATACAGGGAGAAGTAATATTTTTTATTCCACCAACTTCAAGGGCTGGAAAAAGCATATAAGCTTTTGGGCTCAGACTCCCTTCACCAGGTCTGCTGATTCTTCTGGTATTGTGTCCATGTGAAATAATCCACTTTCCAACAATGATAAATAGGTAAAAATCTGGTCACTGAGTTAGTGCATATGCCTTCAATTGAAGGAAAAGCTGTCTGCCAAGCTTCAACCAAGTAGATCATAGGTCTGTGAAAAAAAAAGAATCTAAAAGGACGGAATCCAGTTGCTATAGTGGCAAATTAAACAAATAAATGAGATACCATGGAATGCTGCAAAATATTTGTGGTCTGATTAAGTCATATTTGCCGCATGTGTGAATACTAACAGCACAGTTTAGTAAAGTGGGTACAATATGGTACACTCCCACTTTTATTGTACGTACATTCTAATTCTTATCTGAGTAAGTGCTAATGAATGGTAACCAGCATATCCAAGGATACGTAACACTGCATTTCACTGTAATCGTAAGGCAAACTATAGTCCCTTAAATACATAAAGATAGAAAAAAAATGCATATTAAACTACTATACCTTCAAAGAGATATTTGCACTCTTCCCTGTGTTTGCATGGCCCACTAAAGAGACAACGCTTTTGCTAGTGATCATCTGTAGGATGACTTGCATATGGGGTGCTCTAGAGTACACAACCTGCAGCTGGCAGCCAACACATTAAACAATCTTTAACATAAGCAATCCTTCCCCCAATACATTATATTTTTTCCAGTGAAATGTTATCTTTTCTTGATAAAAGACACTGTTTGAATAAACTCATCATTAACCATAACAATATATCACTTTCTGTTGGACACTACTATCTGCCTATGTTCTCTGGAAAAAAAAAATCAGGAAAAAAACAAATCTATTATGTCAAAAGATAAAACAACTATTTGATTTTAACTGAGAGAGAAGAGAGGAGGGCACATAGATTTTTATCAAAAATGCGTACCAGTTATTAATGCATTTTGCACTGATTTTAAAGTTGAACATTTATTTCCATTTATAACCTGCAAACCACGTATCTGATAAATCGTGTAGTAACGCCAGAGAAATGTACAAGCTTAAGCACTACAAAAGAGCTGTGCACAGCTCCAGCAGGGACTACGGTGAGCAATATAAGCTGCACAGAAAGTGAGTGTTAATAGAAAACCGTCATTCCTAATATTGTCAGAATTATGGGAATGAACCAAATGCATTTCCATCCCACATCGCTGCTGGTTTAACAAACAGACCTAGCAGTCCAGGGCCAAACCCTGCTTCTAGGAAAACACAGCTCGGTACATACTCCACACCCAGAGAAAGGCAGAAAGTCTAAGGCTCCCTTTGCATGTCCTTTTGGGGCTTTTCTTTGGTCATTTGTTTTGTGCCCATAGCAATCGCTTTACCAAACATTTGTATGAGCAACTTCAGCTGAAAATCTGGCTGTGAGCTTTTATTATCAGTATCATTACTGTTACTATAATTATTACTTCCAGAGTTACACCTAGCTTTGTCTATTAAAGCAGCTTGGTTTAAAATGCAGACAGTACACCTCTGTAGCTCTGGTGCTTCCAATACATCACCTTCCAGCATGCCTGCAACCCTCAGTAAACAGCGCATCCGCTTTAACACGCAATGCAACTCACACTTCACAGCTGATATGAAAAAACAAGGTGCACTCTGGACGGGCTTGTTTTCAACAGCAGGACTGAAGTTTTGAGGGTCAAACAGATAATTGAGATAATGTACGGCACTGTCAGCTAAAAATACAGACAGTGATGCAAAGACACCAATGCCATCACACAGATACAATTTACATGAACACAGACCGTCACTGTTGCATGGTTGCAGGTTGTTTTAATCCCAAACATTTCATAAGGATCTGAAGCTCCTAGCACGTCACTGTGCAAATATTGCTTTATCTACCCTGTAAACCTACGTCCAACAGCAACAGAGGCAATGCTCCTCCTCTCACAGTAGCATCAAGAAGCCACCTCCTTGATCTTGACTACTCTAATTAACAGATCCCAGGGACGTTTTCCCAGGGAAGCAATGGAAAGATATGGTAAAAAAATGTAATCTTCATTTCCTCTTTCTTACTTTTCCTTATTTCCCTGCTTCCCCTTTCCTCATCCTTCTCCTCCCCCAGGTCTTCTTTAGCATTTTGAGTCTCTTCCAGCTTGTCTACATTATTCTGTGCCTCTTTTTTTATTCACTTGTCTCATCTGTTTTGATTTTTTTTTTTTTTTTTTTTTTTTTAAGGTACTAGTTGGAACAGTATCAGCTCACTTTTTTATTCGTCTCTTTCCTCCCACCTGTCTTTTCCTCTCACTCAACTATCTTGCCTTAACCTCCTTTTTTGCGCTCTCTCTCTGACTCTCTCCCTTTCTCCCCTCCTTTGGTAGTCACTCCCGCGACTAGGTGTTGACACTACACGCTCTCATCCTCTCTGCTAACAGACCGAGTTACATGACCTTGTGGACAGAAGAAGGCAAAACTTCAGAAAAAGATCGAATCCAGGGATTTCAGCTCTCAGACTTTTAATTTGTAATGCTCACATCTAGAACAGGGTTTGCATGTTTAGCTGTTACTAAGTATTCAAAGATGTTTTAGGAAAGGTCCCTGATTATTATGCATTGGGCTCTTTTGTAGCAGGAGGGGCCTGTGTGTGTGTTTTCTCTACATTACTGGAAATAGCAAATAATCAGAAACATTTGGCACCTGTGTTCAATTAGAAAGCTGTCTTCACCTTACCATGATGAGTCTCCTCTGGCAGATATGTAATGTGGTTAAGGCCAGCTTCCTACTCCACCAAAACTGCTGTGCTGTTACTGTATTAGGGAAAGGGGTTTTCCTAATGCTCCCAGAGGATGCCACTCAGATAATTTGGTCTTCTTTACCTAGCAGCCTCTCTCAATTTTCAGGTGCTATGCTATCACAGGTTTTGACACACTACCAATTTCCAAGCCCTTCACATAAATAACAGAAAATCAAAAAAATCTTTTAAGCTGCTGCTGTTTTTCTCCCCAGAGCAGGGGGATAATTGATACTACTGTATTCACGCTCCAGTGGTGGAACTGGCAGATAACAAGAAGAGATACCAGATGGAGTCACGTAACTGCAGCATGAAAATGCAAGAAGTGTACAAATCCAACAACATTATTTTCACAGGTTTTGCAAATATTACGAGTCCCCAGACATCCATCTTCAATTGCTATTCTTTCCATCAGATAGATGTTTAAATAATAGCCATCTAGTAGTGGGTATTCTGTTGAAAATTACATTACATGTTCTCCCTGATTTTTATCAGTAAACTTTGCAAGTTACATAACAAGTGGGAAGTCCTTCCTGAAGAAAAGATCACTGAAGATTTTATTCACCCCTAACATATGAAAATATCACAGATAAATTAAGAAGAGCACTTAGTTGGAATATGCCTGAAAGCCTTAAACTGGATTTAGAAACAAATCTCAAAAGAGGGTAAGTATCTTCTAGACATAGGCATGAGGAATTGCCAAGGTGTAGTACATTGTACAAAAATAGCCCATACATGGGATGTTGCTGTATTAGAAAAGCATCCTCAAGCAGTATAACACACTGTTTCAAATGACTCATTTCTGAAAAAGATTTTTAGGGCAACACACTAGATGGAAACACTTCACTGAAAGAAAGGTCATCTCCTTGTTTGTATATCAGAGCGAGCACTGTACAGCAACTGACCCAACTAATGATGGAGAGATGGGTTTGTCACTAATTTTGGACTTTCCAATCTTTATATGCCAGGTAACTATTAATTTTGATGTTTGCATGGCTCTTCTATTTTTCTACTTGTCAAATCATCAAGGAAAAAAGCTTTCCACCAGAAAAACAAAGGAACGAAGCAGCTAAGGCTACTGGACCTAAGACAAGGCTGCCAGGAAGAACAACCATTGGAGAGGTGGCTGGAGGGACTTCATACCACTCTCTGGTGGGCTGAGCTTTTCAGCTGAGCAGATGTATCACTTGAACAGGCTCCTTCCTCTCCATAACTTGTCTACGTCTGCTGTTTGGCCCAGTTTTTGTGCATTCTCTTGAAGACAAAGGGTATGTCTTTGTTTCCCAAAAGCAGCATAAAAAGAACAGAGTACAGAACTGGACAATCTCATATAGATTGTAGTGGTGCAGAACCCATACAATACTCAATTTTCCAACTCCACAGAGGCAGAGCATATTCCCCTTCTCTGATCTCTCCTCCAGAGTTTTCATATGAAGACAATTCTTTGTTTTTGATCTCCAAAGCCATTGAACTCCTCAGTAAGTAATTTCTATCTCTGTATTTTACTTTCCTTGCCACAAACGAAAGATGATTCACATTTTTAAAAATAATTTGGGACAGTATCTGTGAAAAACAAAGAAGGACTCTCGCTGAAATGGTATGCTAACTTGGACAGATACTGCACACAGTCCTGCCATATAACCTGGCGCAAAATCAGCAATGCTCAAGCTTAAATTAACTGAGTCTACAGATCTGTTTATGTGGGCATCTGTCAGAATAGGGACAACCTCTAGTTTTATAGTCTTTGCTAATATTGAAGAGACTATAACATCTGGAAACAAATGTTATCCATGCATCATCCTATCCAGTACCACCACAAAAAGATGCAATGAATGAGCTGATAAAAATCCTATTACTATTACACACTAGCTTTAAACAGTAAAGGTTAGTCTTTAATTAAAAGGTCTTTAGAAATTACCTGGATGCAGGACTTGAAGCTTTACTAAGTAAGTTTGTGGACAACATGAGACTGAGGGGAGCGGTTGACACTCTTGAGGGCAGAGAGGCCCTGCAGAGGGATCTAGACAAATTAGAGATCTGGGCAATCACCAACTGCATGAAGTTTAACAAGGGCAAGTGCCAGGTTTTGCACCTGGGACAGGGCAATCATAGAATCTTAGAATCATAGAATCATAGAATGTTTTGGGTTGGAAGGGACCACTAGTGGTCATCTAGTCCAACCCCCCTGCAGTGAGCAGGGACACCATTACCAGATCAGGTTGTTCAGAGCCCCGTCCAACCTGGGCTTGAATGTTTCCAGGGATGGGCATCCAGGATGCATCCGATCCTGGATGGACCCAATCCTGGATGCACCTACAGACTGGGGAGCGAGGTACTGGAGAGCAGCCCTGTGAAAAGGGATCTCGGGGTTCTGGTCAATGGCAAGTTGAACTTAAGCCAACCGTGTCCTGGGGTGCATCAAGCACTGCATTGCTAGTCGGTGGAGGGAGGTGATTGTCCCACTCTACTCTGCACTGGTGCAGCCCCACATTGGGTACTATGTGGAGTTTTGGGCGCCACAGTGTAAAAAGGATATAAAGCTACTGGAGAGTGTCCAGAGGAGGGCCACGAAATTGGTGAAGGGTTTAGAGGTAAAGCTGTATGAGGAGCTGGGAAAGTCACTTGGTCTGTTCAGTCTATAGTTTTTTGACCTCATTGTGGTCTGCAGCTTCCTCTCAAGGGGAGGAGGAGGAGCAGGCGCTGATCTCTTCTCTCTGGCGACCAATGACGGGAGCAGGGGGAATGGCAGGAAGATGCGCCAGGGGAAGTTTAGGTCAGATATTAGGAAGAGGTTCTTCACCCAGAGGGTGGTGGAGCACTGGAACAGGCTCCCCAGGGAAGTGGTCACAGCACCGAGCCTGATAATACTCAAGAAGTATTTGGACCATGCTCTCAGACACATGATGTCAACCTATGCAGGGTGTCAACCTATGCATCCTGTCCTATGCAGGGACAGGAGTTGGACTTGATGATACTTGTGAGTCCTTTCCAACTCAGGACATTGTATGATTCTAAAAATTCCTCATACTGATAGAAATCAGATAGACTGCCTTTAGAAAAAGGGAAAGACTATATCCCATGGAAAATATGCCTCTGGAATTAAGGGTTGATAAGGATCCAAAGTGCAAGACAGTGTCAAGAATACGAAAGACATCTTTGATAGAAGAGTTCAGTAATTTGGCAACTAAAATTGTAGCCAGCAAAGATGAATTCATCTGCATAACTAATAAATACAGGAAGTGAACTTGACACTTCAGAAATAGACCAAGGCTGAGCCATAGCTCTATCCTCCAACAGCTCTCTTTAGACAATGTAATGGGATTACTTAGCTCTGAGGTTCATTTCCCTTATGTTTTCTGTTTCTAGAGAGGAATTTCTTTTTAAAATTAGGAATTTTTTACATGTTGAAAGTGTATCCTGGGCTGCATCGAAAGAAGTGTGGCCATCAGGTCGAGGGAGGTGATTCTCCCCCCTCTACTCCACTCTCTTGAGACCCCACCTTCAGTGCTGCATCCAGCTCTGTGGCCCCCAACACAAAAAGGACATGGACCTGTTAGAGTGAGTCCAGAGGAGGGCCATGAAGATGATCATTGGGCTGGAGGTCCTCTCCTATGAAGAAAGGCTGAGGGAGTTTGGCTGTTCAGCCTGGAGAAGAGAAGGCTCCAGGGACACCTTCTAGCAGCCTTCCAGTACCTGAAGGGGGCCTACAAGAAAGCTGGAGAGGGACTTTTGACAAGGCCATGCAGTGATAGGACAAGGGGTAATGGCTTTAAACTGAAAGAGGGTAGATTTAGATTAGATCTAAGGAAGAAATTCTTCACTAGGAGGGTGGTGAGGCACTAGAACAGGTTTGCCCAGAGAAGCTGTGGCTGCCCTGTCCCTGGAAGTGATCAAGGGCAGGTTGGATGGTCTTTGAGCAACCTGGTCTAGTGGGAGGTGTCCCTGCCCATGGCAGGGGGGTTGGAAATAGATGATCTTTAAGGTCCCTTCCAACCAAAACCATTCTGTGATTCTACGAAAAAGTGTTTCTATGAAAGGGTGATATCTCTGAGAATTAGCAAGACATTACTATATATTCAACTTTTTTCTTTAATTGTAGACAATGTCGTAACTGCAAAGAAGGGATGGGAAATGGGGAAAAGAAAACGGGAGATGAGAACTAATTATTATAACCTAACAAAGCAGCAAACACTGCTGGCCAAACCACTTCTGCTTGCGCTAATGCACTGAATCGAACCAGCCCTTCAAATTTCTTCATACAGCCTTCAAGATAGACACCTTAAAATGCTTCTAAAGTATGAATACTCTCAAATATTTTGATACATGTCCATATTACTAATGGAAATATGATTGCTATTATTACAGCCAGATTTCATGGCTTGTCATTCCTTTTCTATGAGTGGATTTTGTAGGCTGATGTTGACAGTTGAGCAAGTTGTTACAGCTGGTCATAATACATCTGTCAGAAACTTGAAAATATGACTTTTTGGTTAACGTAGGGAATCTTTTTACTGTGGAAAATGTCTGTGTTTACATTTTCCACTTTTTGTAGCTTTTTTTTAATGATAAATATGTGTTTAGGGAAACTGCTGTGAAAAAAAACTGGACAGAGTGTTCAGAGGTGTAGTAAAATTTGAGCTCAGACCCTTAGGAGCTGCACCAGGCTCTGCAAGGGAAACTTATACAGAAGAGGGATTCATCAGCAATGCTGCAGTAGCAATAGGACCCACTTCTCACTAACAGATTTCATTCTGCTGAGGGTGAGAAATCTTTGGGGTGAGTTTTGCTGTACAAGGTTAGGATCCAGCACAGCCACCCTTGTGTTTAGAAAAATTATCACTGAATGTGCACAGCTGCTGTCAAAAACATGCAGGAAAAGATGGGAATGAATGTTTATTTCAGTAAAAACATCGGCCAGGGATCCTGACTTTTCTAAAACTGTATTGCCAGAGGTCCTACCCTTTCACCAAGAGGACCTCTATGATATTCTCTAAAATCTGCCATGTCAAAATTGTAACTGCTAATAAGTGAGGTGCTATCATTCTTGAGGTAGTTTAAGATCCCTTCATATTATAGAATGGTCTGGGTTGGAAGGGCCCCCAAGGATCATAGAGTCCCACCCCCCCTGCCACAGGCAGGGACACCAACCTCCTGGCCTGGATCTACACAAGGTTGCCCAGGGCCCCGTCCAACCTGGCCTTGAACACCTCCAGGCATGGGGCATCCACCACCTCTCTGGGCAGCCTGTTCCAGCACCTCACCACTCTCTCCCTAAAAAACTTCCCCCTAATATCTAATTTCAACCTTCCCTCCTTCAGCTTCAATCCATTCCCCCTTGTCCTGTCATTATCTACCCTTTTAAAAAGTTGGTTCCCCTCCTGTTTGTACGTTCCCTTCAGGTACTGGAAGGCTGCAATGAGGTCCCCCCGCAGCCTTCTCTTCTCTAGGCTGAACAAGCCCAGCTCCCTCAGCCTCTCTTCGTAGGGGAGGTGCTCCAGCCCTCGGATCATCTTCGTGGCCTCCTCTGAACCCTCTCCAACAGTTCTGCATCTTTCTTGTACTGCGGGCCCCAGGCCTGGACACAGGACTCCAGGTGGGGCCTCACGAGGGCAGAGTAGAGAGGGACGATCCCCTCCCTGTCCCTGCTGGCCACCCCTCTTCTGATGGAGCCCAGGATACCATTGGCCTTCTGAGCTGCAAGAGCAATTATGCAAAATTATGATGGGCAATGCATGAGAATTAATTACTATGAAAGCTGGTGAGGATAAAATGATGGCTAAAACATCAGGAAGAATTAGACTGAAAGGTGGTAAAATGCCCAACAGCTACAAGCTTTCTCTGTGACTGAGCTAAAAGAACACTTGGATAAACAGAGACCATCACAGCAAAGAATTCCTTTACAAAAGACTTTCAAAAATGCCTTCTACAACATTTCAAGTTGAAAACAAAAAGTCTAAGATGTCTGCATGCAATTCATTTCAGCAAACTCTCTTATGTGCAAAAATCTCCAACAAAAGCCCTCTTCAAATATTTCACTAAGTATACATTTCTACAGAGCAACATGAGCTTGAATTGCCTTTAGTTATGGACAGAGGAGACTTCCTGAACACACAAGGCTGTTCGTTGTCAACTGCTTCACAATGTACATTCATGAAAAATGTTGTAGGTTAGGCACTTTCAGTATGTGGAATGTAACCTGGAAGAAATGTCATCAGAGCTGGCACTGATGTGATGTGGGGAAAAAAATCAATGTATGTATGGCTTGGCAGAATTTGCAAATGTTCAGTTTGTAACCTCAAAACTCAAGGGAGCACAGTCTGAACAAACACAGCAGGAGTCATCAGACTTTTTCCTCAGCTCTACACACACATAATATCACACTGTTCCTTTCAAAACGTCATAAAAGAGCACAGTATCTAGCAGAAGCTGATGCTCCTCTTGTCAGTAGTAACTCTCACACTGCTCCTTTAACACACAATTTAGGGAATAAACAAACAGCAGTGCCATCTGCCCCACCCCACAAAGGACCAATTTAGCAAGCCCAGCAGTAGTGGAGAAATCTTGGTCTGCTGTGGTGATACAGTACTCACACCCTGAAGGATGAGCTCTGCTGTCATCTGCTGATGAACAGCAGTGCCAAATGTTTTGCCATGCCTTGATATGGAAAACAAAGTAATAATGAAACATTTTGCACAGACACGACTAGAGAAGCAAACATGATGCTTTTCAGATCCAAATGCTGCACAAACTGTAGTAAACACCCGATGGCAAAGTGTGGCCTTATCTTTCCCTTAGCATTTAAACATATAGGTGAGAGAAAGAATGTCCGACTTGACATACCAGAGAGGGATGAAAAGGTCAGATTTCTACTCCAGAAACAACTTTTATGATTACCAATCCAGCAATTTTGAAACTGCGCTGATGTATATAATTCCACATTATTAAAAATACTCAGATACAGGTTCTGTTACACAAGTTTAGCGTACTTGAGAAATGAGCAATTATTTCTTTCTTTTCCTAAAAAATAGTGAGCATTTCTAAAAAGCATAGTGAGATTTTCTGAACAAGCATTTTAACCAAAATGTTTTCATCACAAATTATACTTTTGTAGAATGGTAAAGAATCATTCAGTTAAGTGTTTCTGTCATTTTAGAGCAATATTCGTCAGTCAGAATTTCTGTTTCATTGAAGAGTCTCATTTGATTAAAATTCCTCATGACCAGGGAGATACTGCTTTGGGAAAGGTACCTTATCACAGAAAACAGCTGATCCCCACAACTAGCCTGGGATGTAGGATGCACAAGTTCAAATCTCCACTGTTTCAAGCTAATAGGGATTCAAATATGACTCAAGATGTTATTCTTGCTTGCAAACAATGTTCCTTAATCACCTCTGAGGGGATTAGCTCTAAGTGTATGCAGAGTCATGCACAAGGGAATCAGTCTTACACTTTTGTTTATGCGAGGAAGTGTTTACATTACTTACCATTCCATGATTTAGCCACGCTGGTATAAAATTATCAAGCAGCTTTGGATAAACCAGTTCCCTGTCATAGATATAGATGCTCCAAAACATCATCACAACAAACTAAGAAGAAAAAAAGAAAAAAAGACAAGACATTTTAAAATAAATGCTTCTGAACAATTAGCTACACATTTTAGATAGCTAAATTGGGGATTTAGCAAATGATCTAGGGACAGACACAGATACTATTGTTTGACCCAATCCCACTTTAATCAGCACTGTGAATCTGGATTACTCTTTGCATTCACAGGAGTTTTAACTTTTTTTTTTTTTGACTTTGAGCCTGGAAAAAAACCCTCATTTTTTGACTTACATGCCTGCGGCTGAATTACAACTGAGTACCATACTTTAGTAGAAGATGTGGCACACAAATAATGTTTCACCACTAACAGGACAGAAAACAAATAGAAAAATAGGTAAAATATCACTTGGGATTCATATAATATATAATATGAAACATTCACCGCTGAACAGAAGCCTATAAACTCATCTTTTCACTTTCTCATGTCAGCCATCAAAATAGCATCATGTGGAAAAACAACCACCAAATCCTTCAAGTGCTCTACACACAACTCATGGACTGGGATCCTCAGAAAAGACGCCTAGTATCCTGCTCATCTGTCAATATGAAATTTGTCTCGGTTCTTGTCAGAGACTATCTAGCAGGAGCCTAGAGAAAGATCATTATTTCCTCTAGACTGAAGACAGGACAGATGGCTCAGATAAAGTTTACACTAGGCTAAATTTTTGCCAAAGTGTGCACAAATTCTTTAGAGATACTCTGATATCTGAAAAGCAAAGACAATATAAAAGTGCAACTATTTACAGAAATAATAGTTTTAGCTTACTGTAGCTGAGGAAAGAACAAAGTAAGCACTCTTCTATTTAAAACACAATTGCTTTCTTACCTTGAATTTGAGTCATAGTTTTCTAGTAATAAAAGGCTTATTGTTTACAGCAGTAAAATCCAATACCTGAGCCAGGAGCTTTTCAATGACCAATTTCAAGGTATCTCTACACAGCAGTGACAAGTCCAAGTTTAAAGTTTGAGAGGCAACAGATAGGACTTTCATTGACATCAGCAGGGAAGTATTCAGTTACATCTGAATCGATGTGGCCCACGATCTTATAGCTAATTTGGGGGGTCAGTAAAAGAACGTGCAAGAAATATGGGGTGAGCACAGCGAAGTCAGCAAATTACTACTGTGTCATAGTGTAAGCTTAAGTTGTTTCATATGCTTCTGACTTTGGAAAGTTAAAATTGAGGTTGCAGTTTATCAATGGCACCTTGTTCTAACCACAGACACACAGACTTCGGCCAGTCAGTTATGTGAATGACCTGAACCAGTACACTGTTCCCTCAGTGTGCATACAGTACATAGTTTCTTGGTTTCCAACACACTTGTCCATCTGTTATGATAGCTATCAGTGCCTGCTCAGAATAAGCTTGGACTATTTGACTAGTGAGCAGAGGCCAGGAAAAAAAAAAAAAAAAAAGGTTATGATGGACAGCCTGAAAAATACTGCAAGTGTAAAGTACCCCACAAGAAGTCTCTCTTCTGGGCCAGTCTTGGCACTGGTACAGCCTAGCTTTTTACGCACCTGCTGACACATAAGTGCCAAGATATGAATAGCTGAACAGCAGGACAAATGGAAGCCAAGTATCCTCTTCTCTACAGGCTTCCTAGAAGTCATGTATTATCACAGTGGGTCTCTGAGAACCTGCTAAGACCAACTGGGACTTAAAAACATATTCTCAGGCACATGAAGACCAAGACTGATAATGCTTTTCTCCGAAGAAGTCTTACAGCAAGGAAAATCACCCAGGATTAGGTTGAACCTTATTATATTGAATAACAACAAAGCTGGCATGTTTTAACCTGTGATTTTTGTGTGTAGCAGAATAAAACAATAGACTTTGCCAAGGAGGTAAAGATAAGAAAATAGGGGACGTGCCATCTGTCCCTTAACCAAAGTCAGCCAATGGATGGAAAGGGATCAGCCTAGCTGGTTGCAACCATCTGGCACTACAGACGGCAAATGCTGCTTAGCAAAGCACTATCACAAGGCAGACATAAGGTAAAGGAAGTGCACAAAACCCAAGGTGTTACAGAACTAACCTATCCCAGAGGACAACCTGACGTGAGACTAACACAAACCCCTGGGGAAGATCCCTTCCAGTGTCTGAATGGTTCATCTGACCTTTTCTTACCATCATTTGGATAAAATGAACTATAAAAATGAACTATTTGGATAAAAAGAACTATAATGAGGACTTGCTACTTGGCTATAACGAGGACTTGCTACTTGGCTACCTTGGCTGCTTCTGAATTTGTTTACTTTGATTAATGAGCGACTGTTGGTCTGATACTTTTAAATCACTGCTACTATGCTTACGTTTTGGTACTGGTAGACTTTTATTCAGGTTGGGCTTTGCCGAGATCACACATGGTAATGCAATGCCTGACCATGATACAATGAGCTGGTTCTTTCCACTGCCCGTGTAAGGCTCAATCAGAATTGCAGCTCTTCTGCTCATGCCACCTTCTTTGTGGCACAATTCATCACAGTTGCAGAGACAGTCATGGTAACATGCTCACACACGAGGCAGAACAGGCTGCACATATACAGTAGACATCTTCCAGGGACCCCAATACTTTTATTTTCTTTTGATGCCATGGCAAAATGGCACAAATGTCGCCCTTCCACTTTCTTGTTAGACAAATGCGAGGCCTGGAATTCAAGGAAGAAAACAGGCACCAGCAATTGCGTTTAGACTTCTTTGCACAGGAGCCTCTTAAGATTGCCAGCTTTCTGAAGACAGTAATTACTTGGTTAAACAGCATAAGGTTAAGCAGCATATAAAAGAACAGAAGAGTCCCTCATTGCTACTGATCCTATCTAGGGTCATTACAGACCAAAGGGAACCTCAAATTTGCAAGAACACCTTGGAAACTGAAAACATGGAGTAGCTCACTTGTCGCAGGCATCTAAAGTATTGTTAAACCAACACACAGCAGCGCGGGGGGCGGGGGGGTGGTGTGCGGAATAAAGGCTAAAAACTAAACTGTGTTTTCCCTTCTTAAGGATTCCTTGAGTTTTTGTCCTCTCTTTCTGAAGCTTCAAAGGACACCAGAAGAGCATGTGGCACTGCCAAGGGAGAAATTTTAAAGGACAAGTTGGGAAACGGTCGGTGATTCAACAGGGAAAACAAGTGGCTTTATCAAAACACCACAAATGGAAGCAAAGAGAAACTAAGAGAGGAAAGCCAGTGAAAAGAATTGCATAATTTGCTGTTTTACATGAACCCAACCAAGAAATGTTATGCAAACGAAGAATGAACCCAGTGGAACTTTATTTTCCTGCACTATGTGTTTTTGGTTTTTGGCTGGACTGCACAGTTTAGTTCACTCATTTCCTGGATGGCCTCATGACAAAGTAAAAAAAACTCAACCCTTCGACCTTAACAAAATTTCTTCTAAGTACAGTTAAAGGTAAGCTTTCTGGCTAACTCCCAAGACATTTGTGGCTAACGGCAAGTATAAATATATTGTTTGTGAGCCTTTTTGAGGGTTAAAGGCATTACATACAGAAGAAAAGTGTTATTAAAGGCAGACCACAGTAAGCACAAATTGGCATGGCACTGGCTTTAGGTGGGATCTACTGCTAGCACAGTGTCACACCAAATGAATTTGAAAAGGGCCAATAAAGGAAATCGCAAAGAATGGGAACTGAAAATCAGGGATGACTCCCCCCAGTGAATAGAGTTCAGGAGGCGACTGCACCACTCTTCACTCATGTTTCCATCACCAGCCACCGTGTCACCACAGATGAGGGCAAAATCTAGAACAGAAGTATTTTTGGCACGGTCAAGTCAGTTATGGAAAAAAAAGTATTTTGTCATCTGGCCAAAAGACAAGGTAAGCAGAAGACTGCAGCAAATGCCTACACATCTTTTCTTGGGATAAGATCCCAGATCAGCATTACTGATGATCTACAGAAGAAGAGTGATCAGCTTTCCTTTTGACTGTACCAATAAAGAAAAACAAGAGATAAGAAAGCATGCTCGGCTTTCTCACTTTTGTATCACAGGTTTTTTTAAAAACATGAAAGTATGATATAAAGAATATGAGATCATTCTAGCCAGTTCAGACTCTGACCTGAATGAAGCTACTAAACCTATATGATACAAAAAAACAATGGTAGAGTTTGTGATTTTCTAGGCATCAATCTCTCTTCGAATATGTAACAATATCAATTTTCTTTCTTCTTCCTATTTCTATTAAACACAGTCTTTAACAACTAGAAACATCTGTTTTATCTCTTTTTCCTCTGTTTGATACAAGAAACATATTAATAAAACTACATGGTTTACACAAAACACTAATTAACCTCAGAAACTCAGCAACTTCATGATCTATGTCAAACAAATAGAAAAAAGTAGGAATAGTCTAAACCACTGGTGTAGTCTCTGACTTTTAAATGTGTCTTACACTTGTCTAGCAGTGTAAATTATTCCCAGTATAAATCTCCTAATCTATTAAGAGGGGGTGTGTGTGTGTGTGTGTGTGTGTGCAGTCAATATAGATGAGAATTGGCAATGAACTTCTAAAATGTCCATGCAAGCATTTTTCTTCAGTGGATGCTTCCTGATCTCTTAGGCATTTGAACAGTACCCCAGGCTTACAATAAACTAAAAAAGGGCTAGGAAATGTTGCCCACAGACATTTTGTGGAATAAGCCTTTACTGCATAGAAAACTGTTGACTTCTGATTTCATTCTCTTAAGAGTTGTATTAAAAAGAGCATCAATAGGTAAACAGTAGTCATTATGCCCTTCAATGAGGTCTATGTTTATTTGTTGATACTCATAAACAAAATGGTAGGTTGGCAATTCAGTTTTACCTGAGCCCCTGAACATACACAACACATAACACAACACTGGAGAGATGTGATTTGCTGCAAAGATTTTGCACGATTTGATTTGTTGCAAAGCCACCCAAGGAGACTGTTTGGCCTTGGGCTTGTTCTTTCCCCTCCTTTGGAAGGTGGGAGGAGGTTGGTGGTCAGACTTCCTGGGTGGTTTATATGTAATAGTTTTTTAGGAAGTACTAAAAATGAAATACTTTATTTTGTTACATTTTTTCTTCACACATCATTGTTTGACTTGGGAGTGGAAACCCCTTTTCTCATTTGTTTTTCAGAACAAGTCATCTCAAGGGCTTCAGTAAGCAGGAAATACAGAAAAAAATGTGTTGAATTGCTCTTGAAAAACTACAGTTAGTGGGCTTTAAAATGTTCCCCTTGCATTTGCATTATTCCCTAAACATGTCCTATGTAAAACACTGAGCAATAAAAATAATTTAGATGTTAAGGTAACTGACAAGTACTTAAGCATGACCACTGCTGTTACATTAGAAATCCAACAGGGATTTTACTCACATCGGTGCAATTTTCACCTGTGAAGGTTCCCTTCACTACTGGAATGTTCCCTTTCACTACTGGAAACCACTGAGAAGTTCCATGGAAAGCTAGGTGGGTGAGTCACAAAAAAAAGAAAGTCTGCATTTGACTTTTTTTTTTTTTTTTTTTTTTTTTTTTGAGTGAGGAAGCTGTTGAGAGAATATTGGAAGTGAGACAACTTTAATTTTTTTTTCTGCAGAGACTCTGGTGTTTAACAACTTCCTTCTAACAAGCACCTCCGGCATACCAAAAGTTCAGTGGGTATTTTCTTACACATAAATAGCTCTTTAGAGAGCAAAGCCAGTGTTAGACGTTTGCTCCTTTCAGGCCCTGAACTTTTCCTACCTGTAATCCCACGGAAGAAGATCCCCCAGTGGCTGTCCCTCAGGCACTGGCTACGTCTTTGGCAAATGGTACCTGCGGTGTGGTGGGTGCTGCTGGAGAGGATGAGGTTTCAGGAAGGAGCTGAGACCAGTATTAAGTTATGAAGTGCTGCTGTTTGTCTCCCAGTAGCCAGGAGAAGAAACAACATTGAAAACAACCTTTTTAGGCTTTCTTTGTAAGAAGTAAAGTGAAATATGTGGAAAACGGTTGCTCCCCCTCACCACAGAAAGGTCACCTTTGGAAATGGAGAGCATCTGTCCAATGAGCATGCCCATTTCTTACTATTTTCTGGATTTTTTTTTTTTGTTTAAGACAGAAGTTGTTTCTGTATGAAACAGTTGTAGCTCCAGGTATGCAACACCTCTCTTGGGAACTGCTAACTTGTAAATGTTGCAACAGTTACTTCCAGTGCAGGCAGCAGCCAGCTGGGATTCCGCGCTTACTGGTGGCAAGAGAAACAACACCTGAGAGAAATGCACAGAATTGCCACAATGAAGTGAAGCTGAAATTCTCCAAGATCTTGAAAAGTTTCAGGTCAGGAACACTGCAGGGATGGAGGAGCACACAGACAACAGCATGAAGCTAAAACAGTGGCAGGAGAAAATCCCTGAATCCTGAGCAGTGTGAGAGAGCCAAGGAGGGTGTGATTCGATGCCTGTAAAAGCCTACACCTCTAGACAGAAAAAGCCACTTAAAATCTTTAAATAAAGACAAATACTGTAGTGATGTTCTTTTTCACTTCTGCTATCTACACAATAGGAAAAGCATCTGTTGCCAATCACAACTCCTTCTAATTCCCAGTCTCCCTTGAAATACAAATGTAACGTATTTCTGCACCTATACAATACATATTTGCAAGCTTGGTTATTCACAGATTTTTTTAAAAACTGTATTAGTTGATCCAGTTTCTTCCACCATGGCTGGAAAACTGCAGTCTGTTACCCCAACACGAATTGTATGGGCTCCCAAGAGTCAAGCCAGCAATTACAGTACGGGAAGGCTACCAGCTGGGTTTTTATGAAAGAAACACCTGCACAGTCTTTCACATATGCTTTGCATTTACTAACTTTGCAAAAGCACTCTCTATTTCTTCATGTATTGTGAGATTCCACATAAATGGTGAAATCACATTTTAATGAAGCATCTCTGAATATGTCAAATTATAATCATAGAATCATAGAAGGGACCTCTAAAGGCCATCTAGTCCCACCCCCCTACAATGAGCAGGGACATCTTCAACTAGACCAGGTTGCCCGGAGACACATCCAGCCCAGTCTTGAATGTTTCCAGGGATGGGGCTTCTACCACTTCTCTGGGCAACTTGGTCCCATGCTTCACTACCCTCCTTGTAAAAAAATTTCTTCCTTACACCTAGTCTGTGTCTCCCCTCTTTTAGTTTAGAACCCTTACCCCTTGTCCTATCACAACAGGCCTGCTAAAAAGTTTATCCCCGTCTTTCTTATTGGTCCCCTTTAAGTACTGGAAGGCTGCTAGAAGGTCTCCCTGGAGCCTTCTCTTCTCCAGACTGAACAGTCTCAGCCTGTCTTCATAGGAGAGGTGCTCCAGCCCTCGGATCATTTTTGTGGCCTCTTCTGGACTTGGTAGAACAAGCCCCTGCCCT
>KL265868.1:1539-12553 GCA_000699545.1 Podiceps cristatus | reverse complement strand
CTTTCCCCTGGGGTTTTCCCCCCCCCCCCCCCCCCTTTTAACCAATTGGGATTTCCTCAGTTGCAACTTGTTACCTTTGCCTTCTAGTTTTCTGCTGTATACATCTAAAGAATCTAGTTCTACCTTCTCTACAACCATGAAACACTGAGGGAGTGGAAGGCTACAATTAGACCCCCCACCCCCGGCTTTGTCTTCTCTTTTGATCTTTTCTAAAGAAAACTGGTTCCCTCAGGCTCTCCTCCTGTCATATGCTACAGCTTCCTAAATACCTTAGTTGACTTGTGCTAGACTCTGAAGTTTAACAGTAGGCGCCTTACATTAGGATGCTGAAGACAGGTTTCCAGATGCAGTCCCATATGCTCTGCAGGGAAGAATAATCACTCGGGCTGATTTGCAGGCTACGCTCTGCTAACGGACCTCAACACGCAGTTAGCTCGTCTTCACTGCTGCAAGGGTGGTCCACTGCCCCTGTCCAGCCTGTCTTTCCTACAGGGCTGCTCCTGACTTGACCGGCCAGCCCCAAGCCTGAGCAGTGGATTATTCCAGCCCAGGTACAGGACTTTGCGTTTGTCTCGGCTGAACATCATGAAGCCCCTGTCGTCCCATTCCCTCATCTAGAGTCAGCTTGTTAAAAGTCCCATCTCCTTCCCTGCGTATTGATCACTCCCTTCCAATATGGTGTCACCTGCAAACCTGTGGGAAGCCCACACAGCATATCCCCTTGTCCCGGTCAGAGACAAGGACATGAACTAGGATCAGCTCCAGTATCAGTCTCTGCACCATGCCTACAGCAGCTGGCCAGTGAGACTTGAGCCACTGAATCGCACCTTTGTGATCCTCCCAGCTCTTCCCCTCACCCCACAGACCACATCTCCAATCCAAATTACTCCGTCTGCCTGAAAGGACAGAAAGGCAGAGCATTGAAAGGTGCACTATGCTTCTACACGACTATATTCCATATGATAACTGAGTGATATTAGATTTATTCAAGAATTTATAAATCCCATTACAAGCATCAATACATCGATTTACTGTTGTAATGCAAAACAGTGAGCTAGGGATCTTCTCTCTTTTGGTGTCAGTTTTTATATAATACATAATTTTTAGCCTTACCAATATTCTACTTTAACATTGCTTAATTATTGAAGGTTCAGGGCCTAACACTTAAAATCAAACCAATTATGTAACACCAAACAGAGTGTCTAAGGGCCCAGCACTAAGCAGATAGTTGCAAATGACATTTGATTTGCAAATTTCAGTTTATGTTTACCTTAGCTTCTAGCAAAACCTTGGATGGATTCGAAAAATACATAGAAATTACATACCTATTACTCAGAAATAATTCCATTATTCAACTTAACAGCCCTCTTAGTTGGTGTCAGCATTTTCTTTAGTCAAATTCTATATTCTTAACATTTATGTCAATCATTTTTAGTGTGCTGACTACTCTGTAAAAACTGCAAGCACTTTAAAGTGAGGGGATTAAATTTAAAAAAAAACACCCACAGTATTTCTACCAATTTGCCTATTCCTCCAATTCTCCCCATTCAAATACAAATTCATACCAAGAAACAGAAGAATCTCCAAACAGCAGGACTAACAACTGGAATTTCAACATATAACTAACCAATTCCTATTTTTCTTGTATGAAATTTATTACTATGCATGCTATATGCATTTTTGTATTTGCCTTTTTAAACATTTTCTTGGCTCGGTTATGACTTTTTGGAGTTTCTTTCTTATTCTCTGCTTTACATACCCTAAACTAAACAATTCCCATCCTGAAAGGAAAGCTCCTATGTCTAATCTGATATCGTATGTATAGCAGAACATTTGCCTAATTTTCCTGTTCTCTAACATACAGTATTAATATATTCTGTTATTCTAAGCCTCATTGCTTGTAAATTTGCTGCTAACAGCTGCTGCTTACTGCATAGTTTCGAGCCAAAAGTCACAATGAGTGTTGTCTTGTCCACTGCCTGGTCTATGAAGGCTGTCCTGTAATTACCCTGTCATGCATAAATACTCATTGATAAAAACAGTTAAATGGTGCAGCAAAGAAGAAAATATACCTGCTGACCTCACTGGAAATTGCTTAGTTTAAATATATCAACATGTTTCTCAAAAGCTTGAAATTATGGTGGAATTTGTTATTTAAGATGTGAACAGAATGGTCTCGACCTACAGCAGTGGCAGTAATAACTCCATAGCTTTCAGTTTCCTTAAGCCTTTTACCCTATATGAAATGAAATTCTTTCAAAGCTTGCTTAAAGTCTTAAGCATATTAAACCCTCATAGTAGTAGCTAGAGACTAATAATTAGCCATCTTCTCAAAAGATGTTTGCCTTTTTAAAATAAAAAAGTCCAATATAACATTATTTTTATAGAAATTGTAATAAAAATGCAGTTGCATTTATTAAATTACTAATAGTTGTAGACAAACCAAAAAAGTGGGACTGTGTCCTGAGTGTTGCATTTGAAGTGAATCAGTATCACTGCAACACAAGCACTTGCATTCAGCTTTAGCAATTCAGAATGTAAATTCTGAACACTGATCAAAAGTTAACTCAGAGTACCTCACTACGATTCCCCTGAAGTATTTCTGCTTATATAAATATGTTCTTATAAAGAACATACTTTAGAAGATACTTACAGATTTTACCACTCTATGCTTAAGTATCTCTATTCTTGAGAAATACTTCCAACTGTACAAATGCATGAAGTTAATTATTCTTCTCCCAGTTTTTTAGACTCTTCCAACAGTCTAAAAATAGCCTTTCCAACAGACAGCATCATAAAGTAAATTGTCACTACTTCCTTCACCTCCTATTAGTAATACTACTTATTTTCATTGCAATTACAAAAGATTTCCTGCTAAATCAACCTAGTGACCCAGAGCTTATGCAAGAAAAAATTTACTGCACATCATCCTTTGAAATTACGTTTGTGACGTGATATCAAGATGTACCAAGTATTTAAATCATAAAATTCAAAATCTCCTTTACAGGTATTTACTTATTAGTTTAAAAGCATTAAGAAAGAAAATGGTATACCTACAGATCAACAATAGGCATAGCCACATTTTTAATGTAACATTCAGAAATTGTATGATGAAAGCTGACCAAGAAAATGAGGGTCAGAAATTCCTAAGGAAAATAATCCTCCTAAAAATTACCAGGTTTTGTCACTGAAGTCAAGCTTCAACAGCTTTTTCCAGTGATTTAAAGTGATTTACGTTACCAAAATGACCCCTCAAAAGTATTCCTTTTAGTGAATAAAGCTTTTATAATTGCACAAAACCAATATGGGAATCTTAACTCAAATTTACTTTAAAGAATCAAAATACTGTGACATGGTAAGTTTTTGGTATATCACTATCCATCTATTAAAAGCAAAAGTGACTTACCAAAAGACACTATTTTTTTTGGAGAACTTTATCACTTACTGAAGACAAAAGACATCAAGTCCCTCTCCACGGTCTGCGGTGTGTTATGCAGTCTGACCAGTTGGTCAACAGGCTGTCAAGGGGGCCTGCATCCCAGCCCAATTTCAATTTAAACACATGGCCTGTAAGTCCACTCATCAGCTAATGCAAATCAATACAAATTCTTTGATAACTGTACATACTGAGGACTTCAGATCCAATGTTTTACAGATTTAATAAGCAAGACGACACCAACAGAGTTCTGCCAAAGCAAGAAAAGAAGCAACTTCAGTATCACTAGCAGTTCCAGCTGGTTTCTTATATTTAAGAAGCCTCTTTTTAAAAAAAATCCTGGAGAACACTGTAACAGGACACTTTGTAAATAAATGTAAGCATTACAAGCAGAAACCATTCTCCGTAAGAATCTGTTTCTAGAGTTTTTTAATGCATAAAAGCCAATTAGAGTTGAACCAGGACTTATTTTAGAGAATAACTACTTCACATAAAAGCCACTGAATGGCTGCTTCTAATAAAAAGATTTTAGACTGTTTTCCTTACCCAAACCATCTCTAATTTGGTCCAAACCCCCCCATTTGTAGTCAGGATACAAGCTTTTGAAATTATGCCAAGAATTAGACAAAAATGCATCTTCTATCTTCTTGAAGCACATCATCTTCTATATTCTCAGTATAACAGCCTTAAGTTCTTTCTGAATACAGAGAACTTAAAATTTATTTTATTTGCACCTTTTTTGCCCCTATGGTTAAATAATTTATTAGGAGTGTTTAACCTCAATCAGAGGCTTCTTTTCTCTGTGCAACTTTATTAAGACCACTCATCTAGATAAAGAAAACCCAAACTTCTGTCTTAAAGGTATTATATAAGTATTTTAGTTCTCATGAAGAAACAATTTTACAGACTCAAGTGATTTTTGTAGCTTGGGAGCTGGTTAGTTTAGAAGTTTGTTCAAGTTTAGAAGAAATACCAGAAATACTAAACCAAATACAACAAAATGTTTGTGCTATCATCAATTTTAAAAGGAATCACTGACCATTTCCACAAAATATAATATTAGCTGACAGGAAAAAGGAAAGATAGATATAAAATGGAAAAGATATTAAATAGCCATCATCTGACAAAGACTTTATCTTAAATAGATCGTTATTACAATAAGGTTAAGTTTCAACTCAAGAGTAATACTATTTTCCTAATTACATATCTTTTATTATAACACAGTACATATTTCTATATTCTATATTATATAATTTGATTTAAATATAGTTTACTTAAGATATTTACAACATAATTAAGATACTCCTGCATGCATTCAGCAGTACTGTACTGTAGGTGTACTTCCATTTCGTAGAAGATGAAGTAAACCTAGAAGCGATACAAAATAACATAACAAGAATGATAGAATCATAGAATGTTTTGGGTTGGAAGGGACCCCCAGAGCCCATCTAGTCCAACCCCCTGCAGTGAGCAGGGACACCATTACCCAGACCAGGTTGCTCAGAGCCCCGTCCAACCTGGGCTTGAATGTTTCCAGGGATGGGGCCTCCACTCTCTCTCTGGTCAACCCGTTCCAGTGCTTCACCACCCTCATTGTAAAGAATTTCCTCCTTATATCCAGTCTAAGACTGATCAAAGATAGTGCAGGGAAATTTTGCAGTAAGAAAATAAAAGCAGCATTTTTCAAATCTGCAAAAAGAGCGCTAAACACTGAGAATGGCGAAGGCAGGGGAGGAGTATAGTGTTAAGTCCTAACTTCAAGAATGGCATGAAGATGATGAATAGGGAATAACCCCAATTTTTCTTCACAATTTCTCATGGTAACTACAAGGCATTAAATTGATATAAAAAGGAAACACATGCAATTCAAAATTCAACCACACAACTACTGTCATAAAACACCAGAGAACCTAGATGAGTTTAGACATTGATTAGACAAGCTTGCAAAAAAGGATCCTCAAAAAAAAAAAAAGTATAAAGATCCAGTATCAGGTTCAGTAAGTCTAAGATTTATGAAGGTGCTAGAAAATATATCAGTAAGTATATTGACATGTGTTCACCCTTTCCTTATCTTCGCTCCCCAAGTATTCATTATTTGGCAGCATCAAAGAAAGTGGGGCAAGACGGCAGATCCTTCTCAGTATTGCTGTTACAGACTAACCACTCATACATGATGGAACTCTTCCTTACAGCCAAGCACTAAGCTATTCAAACAAAATCCACTCTAGAATAAAATCCAAACCTGTTGAATCATATGTTTCTTTGGAAGTTACCAGGTGCTTAGTTGACTTTGAGGGAAAACAAGAAAAAAATACTGCGAGAATTGTTTCTCAGCTGCCTTCTGTGGAGTCCTTAAAGGCAAGATGCTGAGCACTGAAAATAATACTATAAAAGTCTAGAGCATTCTGGTATTATCAAGTGAACGCCTCTTTCATTTTGAATCAAAGGTTATTTACTTTACTGGGCTCAGCGATACACAGTTTCAGGAAGCGTGGCTGGGAAATTCAGGACTGCAGCCCATATATCACTGTTTCTCAATGCTTAACTGAACCGCACATTTGTATTACGTGCCACTACTCTCTGCAGAGTTCAGACTTGTAACGCTTCCCCTTTCCTATCAGAGCCCTGCCACAATGACATGACAACCTTCTTAAGTCAAGATAAAAGGAGAACATGACAAGAAGCTTTGGTACAATCTATTTTCCCTTAATGGTTCTCTTCCGCACCATTTTGCAGCCAGCCATCCCCAGCTATCAAGAGAGAGCTATATCCACGTCTCTGCCCGATGTTTTGGAAGAAAACAGTTCCAAGTCACTGTCTTATACACATAATAGGTTTTGTTTGTTTGTATAAATTGAGGAAGATTTCAACCACGCAGTGTCAAACTGTGTCCTGCTTCACATATAAATAACTGCTTTCATTGGCTCAGTCTGAAAGAATCCACTACACTGTACCAAGACCTGTTTTATTATTGTGGCTTACAATTTGCGGTTGGTTCTCTAATGCTAGCAATCAATTTTTGCACAAGCAAGCTCTAACCAATGAATCATGTAAATGTTTTGTTTACTTCAGATAGCACACAGAGGTAATGCAAAGCAAGTCAAACATGGTACATCTATAGCTGGCTTCTATATCTGTCCTCTACCCACCAGGGGGGTACAGTGTGCTTCCATACCTTTTCCTTCTATCAAAGGCAGACACAGTATTTATTAGGTTCCTCTGAAATGAAAGAGGTACACAGAATTGTTGCAAAAGAAGCAGTAAAAAAAATAACTTTCACAGGTAAGTCCTTGCAAACACAAACCCTATTCTATTATTTTACATAATAGAATCTTGTTGAGTAAATAAATTTAAATTTCAGAATAGTGTTATAAGCTGGAAACAGAACTGAAATGCAAAAAGTGTCTGAACCAAAACTGCAAACCCCTGGATATTTAAAGAACTTCTCTGAGCATTTAAGTTTAGTTTTCAGTTTCATATTAAAAAAACCCCAAACAAACAAAAAAAAAAAACAACCAAAAAAAACCCCCAAAAAACCCCACAGGGTTTGCTTCACACCATAAAGATTCACTTTCACAGCTTTGAAGAATTTACAATAATGGCATATTGTCAACAGCTATCATAATTCCTGCAGGTCTGACCCTGCCTCCCACTGAAACTAAGCTGGGAAATCAGTTGGAAATTTCCGAGCCCCAAGCTTTTGTAAAAAAAGAAAATGGAAAAGAAAAAAGTAGTAATAAAGCCATTACATTAAGCTGCTTTAGAATGGAATTTAAGAGAAAATAACACCACAGAAATCTCCTAGAAACAAGTTATAAAAATTTACCAGCATTCATTAGCTTAATTACGTAAGTACAGATTAATAGTAGCAGTCAGACAGCGCACTCTAAAAGGGGAATGCACCCCCTCCTCCCACCCTACAGGCTAATTCTCTTAATGAGAACATTTCATTGTTGCACAGATGTCCATTTCCATTACCTTTTCCATCTGGTAATTATTCCCAGTCAGTGACCTGTTGCAAACACTACCACTACAGTTTATGTTTGCTCTGAACAGCATTCTGCTGCTAGGTAAGATGCAAAACCACTGTTACTTTGATTTGCCCCCAAAATGAATAAATAAATAAATAAAATAAAAACCCAAGAAATAGGAACCCTTACTTTAAGGGTTTAATTCTGACCTTCCATCTTTTCACATGACCATTTGAGAAAGCAAAGGAGTTAATACTAAAATTATGCATGGAAAACTATTGCAGCATTCCTCTTTGAGTTTTCCCCTGCCTGGCACTTTTTCTGTCCCTGGCTTTTCAAAAAACAACAACTTTTCCTTTAGAACTCGGTCTCTGTTCATGAAACAATAAATGGGACATCAGACATCTGGGAATCACTAATTGGTACCTATCATCTGACCCGACTACCTACTGCAACAGCTGTTTATAACGTCTGCTGGCCAAATCTCCCGTGGCACTGGTGAGAGGCCACCACCAAACCTTTCTGTGAGAATACTGAAATAGTTTGCTCTTGCATGAAGCAGAATCTTAAATCGACAAGATTACCTATGAACCTAAACAAGTTCTTGCCAGCTAGAGAGCGCTATGTATAAGCAGTAAATTGCTGCATCAGTTGGTTTAACAGTTCTTAAGCAAACGCACATCTGCATCCCAGTTTCAGGTTTCCGCAGACCTCCTCCATCACAGCTGTGAAGAATATGGTATTTGAAACTAAAAGAAATGAGCACTCTCCTAGAAAAATTACACTGCATAGGGACAGGTATTCAAGCACTTAATTCTTTGGCACTGCTCGAAGTGATGGGACGTGTCCCTATTAGCATGTCAGGGCAGAAACTGATGGTAATGAGGCCTTCAAAAGGCTCTTCAGAAGTCAATTTAGCCTTGTCAGAGATTTACTGAATGTGGCATAATTGCAAAGATTGCCAACACAAGAAACTGAATATGATCCAGAATAGCTATAGAAACTACAACATTGGGGAAAGAAAGTAAAGGCATTTGGATTGAAAGGATGCAAGGACTAAAATTACAGGGGAAGGGGCGCAGAGCAGTCTTATCCCATTCAGAGGGGTTTATCTTAATGTCTGACTCCCTAGTCAAACTCAACAGCATGAAGCATAACAAGTACAGTAGTGATGAACAGACTAGTTACAGAAGCTTCCCAATAGTTTACAAATGCTCAAAGATTACTGTCAATACCATGGGAACAGTAAGGCCTCTTGGTTTTAATTATCTTTTAAAGAGATGTCTGATTCAGTTGTATTTTCTGTGCTGAATTATGCGAGACCAGCAAGACTGTAAGAAAATAACTAGGATCAGAGTACTTTAAAGCAAATAATTGAACCACAACAATTTCTCTTAAGTGGAGCTGAAATGCATCATTGTCATGGTTTAACCCCAAACAGTACCCGGACCATGCAGCCGCTCGCTCACCCCTCCCCTCTCCAATGGGTTGAGGTAAAACGGAGAAAGTGAGCTTGCAGGTTGAGATAAAAACGCTTTACCAGGACAGAAAAGGAAAATATGAAAATACATGAATGATAATAATATATAAGGATAACAGAATATATAAAATGAACAATGCACAGTTTCTCACCACCCAAGGACTGACACAGCCCGTCCCGAGCAGCAGGCAGGGAGCAGGGATATTCCCCTGCAGCCATCCCAGAACAGCAAGTTCCAGAGAGAGCACGAGGGAACAGACAGACAAACAGACAAAAAGGCCCAAACAAAATAAATCAAAAACGAGGTAACAAGAAGGGAACATGAGCAGAAAACAAAACGAACAAGGAACCAGAGCCCGAGAGCAATGTCCGACCCTCACTCACACCGGCCATGCCGTCTATGGTACGGAACACTCTCTTTGGCCAGTTTGGATCAACTATTCTGGCTGTGCCCTCCCAAGTGTTTGCACCTGCACATCAGCAAAACCTGCGAAACTGCAAGATGTCCTTGGTCGTTCAGCAGCAACCAACACCAGCAGCGTGCTGTCACCATGTTTCACACACTAAATCCAAAACACGGGAGCTGCTGGAGACAAAATTAGATCCGTCCTGGCTAAAACCAGGACATTCATCAACCAAGTGATGTTTCACAGCTACATCACCCACACACATTAGGCATTTAAAGACTGATCTAAAAAAGGAGCAGAAACTTTTCCACCCTTTGTGTTTGTCAAATTATCTTGTCATAAGAGCTATTAATTTCATTTTAAACAGACCTTGCAGAAAGGTCATCTGTGCAGTAATAAAGACCTTCGAGCCAAATAGCTTTCTTTCCTACCTATGGAGCACACACATAAGCACCATACTTGCATAAAAACCCAGGAAAAGAGATGCTATCTGATGCAATACTCTTGCTTAAGAAGGAAGCTGTTCTTTACTTATATCCCATCATGGGATACTTGAAAGTATTAGAATGAGACAGGAAAGCTAACAATGCCATACATTCTCCTTAACTCACCTAATATTGCTAGTCAGAAACAACAGTTCTCCTGAGAAAGATGAGGATGGAGATGTTATACAGCTACCATTGCAATAAAGATAATATTAAGTTAGTTAATTCATTGCATTGATAAAAATCATTATTTGAGACTATCTACAGTGTTGATACTTACTAAGTCATCAATCAGTGGCAAATAAAGGCCCGAGGAAATAAATCACACATTTCACATACATCTGGCAGGGGTAAATGCCTGTAAAGATGATTATCTGTCTTATAATGGGACACAGTCATCTTTAAGAGGTTTGGGTAACTGAGCTGGAACCCTTCTTTGGGTTGTGAGCTGCCATTCTGACTGAGAATGCTGAACAGCTTGCCAACATCTCCTTTATGCAATGGGCGGTTGTACATATCCTCATATAGATGACTCAGGGGGAGGCCATGCAAACTACTGCTACAGCCTTTGGATAAAAAGCACATTTGAAGTAATACTAAGGTAACAGGAATAACTACTGCTCAGGAAAACCCTGCATAATTCCTCAGCCTTGTGAATTTCACTTGTTCCCATTTTGATTAGTTACACACAGTATTTTTATTTTACTTTTAATAAATGCATAACTCATTTATGAAGGCTTCACTTGATCTCACTAAGCTCGAGTACAGCTTTTCACAAATGCATGGAAATGGTTTGCTAAGGATTCGCACCAGTGCCAAACAGGAGCTGCAGTGCAGAGACAGCACAGACTGTGGTTAGAAGCTTGGTACCTCCTTGGCTTAAACCAGGTACCTCCTTGGCTTAAAGCCAGTTACCAGCTCCCACTGCCTTGGCTTTCACTATGCCCCATGCTGTGGGTTTCATAGTCACAGAAAGGACCAGACTGCAAAGCAAGCAGGCTGAAAAACAACACAGCCAAAGAAAAATGTTTTTCAGTTGAATCAGTTCCTGACCTGGGTCAGTACACAACCACACCAACTGCAGAGCCACTGGAGAGGGAGAGAATGGCAGCTCCCTAAACTATCACCAAAACAAAGAGTGAAGTCTAATGCTGAAGGACTTGCTTTGCACTCTCCTTTCAGACATGGGGGTGTTTTTGAGGGGGTTTTGTTTGTCTTTTTGTTTGTTCCTCTCC
>KL265867.1:9903-46360 GCA_000699545.1 Podiceps cristatus | reverse complement strand
TATCACCATGTTTCACATACCAAATCCAAAAAACGGGAGCTGCTGAAGGCAAAACTAGCTTTGTCCTGGCTGAAACCAGGACACATATATAACACATGTTCACCATTGCTTAAATGCATGTTTTCCAGAATATTTACTAATTTATTCAATGCCATTTTCTTATTTTATAAACTAGGAATTGTCCTGCAACAGTACAGAGGCTATCTTCCCAAAGTTAATCATTTTAATATAATGATATCTGAAGCTAGACTAACACATAGCGGCATACATCTTGGCAGTAGTACATCTGTAAATGACTGTGAAAACAAATCTAATTTATGTACATTTAAACTGTGAATAAATGCTGATTTTTTAATGTATTTTGTCAGGCTGTTTCACAACTGGCTAAATTCCAGTCTTACACCAGAGCAATTCCATGTATTTCCATTTCAGTGTATTTATTCTTAACTTTTTGATGATTTTTCTTTCACAACTGTTTAATACTTGTCTAACTCCTCTAAAGAAATAAATTTATGCCTGTTATGCATTTCTATAAGACAGTAGAGTAAGGCCTTATATATTAGTTACTCTATTAAATTTATTTCTAAATATTCTCTAGAGACACTTTAAAAGATATCTTTAGCAAACTGTAAATGAGCTGTAAATAGGGCATATTCTGATTATATGTACTGCACTCATTTAATATTTACTATATAATTAATGTATTTTAATTAATTATTTTTCAGTTGAAATGATGTAACAATTAAGTTTCTCTTTTCCTGAAGAATACAGTTCCCCATCTAATAGCATTTGTATTAAACACAGTTTTCTACTGATGTTTTTCCTTAATCAAACTTCTTGGCAATGGTTTATAAATGTACATCCAAATTCAACTCCTGATGAAATTAGTGGGATTTTTCCAGGTACCTCTATGGCAGCCAAGTAATATTCATAGCATAAACTATTTTGCTCAGTTCCTGTTTTAGAATGTCTTTGTGGAGCTGTCCCTGTGCCAAAGCAGACTGCGTCTCATTCTTGTTTTCTTGACTGGAAGATAACATTTAGCAGTGAGGAAATCCTTTTTTTTTATTTTTTTATTTTTTTTTTTTTTCTGCAGAAAAGAGCATTTGGTCTTAAATTCTTTCATGTGAAAATATGTATTCCACAGCTAACAATAGAGTTTTTCCCACATTTCTCAATTTTACTCTTGAAATTTTGATTTTAAGAAACCTCTGACTAATCATGTGATTTTAAGGCTTTTATACTGAACGGATCTTCAAGCATACTACTAAATAATAAGTAATATTTACAGATGCAATTCAGATATAATTTCTGACAGAAAGAAAATGTTTTGGGCTTTGCACACTTAATCATTTAGATGTGGGTCTGATTTTGGTAAATTAGGAGAAACTGTACTAATATCCTCAGACTGTCCTGCATGCTCTTAAGGCATGTCATAAAACATAATTTCCACAAGAATAGTTTACTGAGGCAGAATAAAGGGAGGATAAAATCAATAACAGAAATGGCAGCTCTCAGTATTTAAAATAGTAAAGATACACCCATATGTGGTTTAAGATGGGCTAGGTCTTAAAGGAAGAAAAGCTGCGTAGAAAAGTTATTGCTGTCAGTGTAAAAATTGCAATCCACATGCTACAGTTTTTCGATAAGGAGTACTTCTCTCTGGTAAAAAAAGGTTTTGCCTAATAACTTCTCTAGAGGTATTACTGATGTATATTGTCTGAGGATATAACCCCCTGCTTCCAGACTTCAACACCTCAGCACTGCAAACCATGGGCAATAGAACTGTGCGGGAATAAAATGCATTGACCAGCCCATTTTTTTACCTGGCCACATTGACAGAGAGTAAAAACTGATCTATGAAAAAGGGTTGGAAGTTCTTGGCGGCAGCAGCAAAGGCTTTGCATTTTAACACTACCCTTTACACAGATGATTATGCTCTATGTTATGTATTTGCTCTGGATACATGTTTACCAAGCACAGGGGGGACAATAAGTACAGAAGGACTCATTGTATATCTCATATTGTTTAGCATGTTCTTATATGCACAAAGCCAGGGCATGAAAAATACGGATTAAAATCGTCTCGCAGGAGCTGGACATCCAGGGCCTGAAAGGATATGTCGTGCAGTGGCCTGAAGCTCAGACAAGTCTGTCACTAGAAGAAGCTGAAATCTCAGTCCCAGAAATACCAAGTCAATTATCCCACATAGTGATGTTCTTCAGCTTTCTGTCAGTCATGCCAGTATCACATGTGTATGGTAGTAATTTAAAACACCGTGTGCCTTGTCCTGACTTTTCTGCATTTTCCAACACAGCACATTATATGCAGTAGCCTTTGGGTACCTGTTGGGATAGAGTATAACCACGCTGTAGTCATGGTTTCAGTGGGTATTCCCCTGCTGATGTACACAAGACAATTGATGACAACTGTATTATTGTACCTTTTGCTGGTGATATTACTGATTGAACGATCTCTTTCAGTTGTTCATCTCCACCATTTTCCTAGTCATTTTGCTGCCCTTCTCCCCCATTCCTGTTTTGCCTACCAGCTGAGTGATCTCTGATTGCCGATTAACTCTGGCGAGTCTTCTGAAACATAAGCAATTTGCTCAACTTTTTATGTCATGTGTTCAGATTCCAAGTTATGATGATGATTGCAGATTTAGTTTAAAAGTGTTTTGTACCCACTTTCATTGCTTATTCAAGTCCTAAAAATAAGAAAATTTGAAATGCATCTCTTCTCTACTGCTGATTGACTGAGCCCCCTGAGGCATAACTGTCTCCAAAGGGCTTAATGAGATAACAAATCGTTCAGCCTTAAGCTTGTAAGGAGACATGTTATGAACATCAGCACTGGATGCATAGTTAAGAGCTGCAGATGTGATAACATTTACCATCTGTACAAAGAAACAGTGTAATTTATTGAAACAATGCAGGTAACAAGGCATTGTAAGTAGCTCTTCTCTCCCTTTCATTTCTCCCCTCTTAATGCTGATTGCAAGATTTCACCTAACCATCGGGCCAACAGTAAGTCTGACACATGCTCTGTGTCCTATTTAGGAAAATAGTTAATGACAGTTCTTAGCTATTCCCACTTTACAAACTCAGTTCCTTTTTCACTTCATGATTGACAAGTCTGCTGCTTTCATCCAGATAGACAGCAATTTGGAAAGACTCAGTAGCTGAGTGTGATCCTTTCTTTGCTTCCTTGAAGACTGCATCCCCAAAGATGAGAATGCAAGTACAAGTGAGGCACCATTGACGTTTATTACTCAACAGAACTTGTCAAGAAGAGTAAGACAAGTGTGACATTCTCAGCATCACCCCCCAAGGGGTTGACTCTTGTCCAAGCATTGAAGCATAGTCTTCATAATGCTAATGAGAGATACCATTATTAGGAACACTGATAAAGAGAATATCCCACTCTAGAAACTAGATTAAACCAGGAGTTAATTGTGATGACTGAGGAAGCATCCATCAGCTGAAAGTGAATCAGATTCACTGTACATAGATCTGTACCATTGCATTCCCCTTGGTAACACCACTTAAATATGGCAACAGATTTTGCTGATGGTTATGTTTCTTTCTTACTTGATTATAAAAATCGATTCTAAAGTGCAGTTTCATAAAGTGCTTAGAGATAAGTTATGCTATGTAGCGATTGCCCTATCACTACAGTGCAAGGGAGTCATTAACAATATTAACTATCTTTGCCACTCGAAAGCTATATTATTTTATATCAGTTACAGACAAAGAGCTAAACAGGGCATCAGGATAAACTAACACTATATATTCTAATACTAGAAAAGTAAGCAACATGAAGCAGCATGAATCTTTAAATTGAAGGGCTTACTAGGAATCATTTTAAGGTGCACCTCCTGTGGATTTCCCCTAAAGAGACTGGTAATGTTCCTTAGATTATAATATATTTCTGTGAAAATAATTCTCACTCCCCTTTTCTACCATGCCTCCCATCCCCCGCCATCCCTCATCCAAGAATGAGAAAAAGGGATGGAATTTGAAATGCAACACCTTGGAGAATTACATTTTTTATATACTTGTTGAGCTTCTGTATAATAAAAAAGCCACTTTTATAAGAAAGGTCTTCAATTCCATTTACAGAAGATATACATTCTTGGGATGTCCAAGGCAGCACAAATTTGAATTAACTTCCCATCTGCTTCTTTATTTTGTTCTTCATACATTCCACTAGGTTAGAAATCCTGCAGGATAGTATTTTTTCCTTTGGAGAAAAGTGATAAATAAAAAACCCAAAACATTACCATTTCTTTTTAATTCAATATAGGTTATTTGTAACCCAAATATTGGGAGACTTTGTTGACCTTTAATATTATTTTTTAATCTTCAATAAGCATTCATTTTACACAAATGGAAAGTAGAGTACTCTGCTGTACTCAAACTACTGATCTGGGAAAAAAAATCACAATTGTTTAAAATCCTTAGGAATCCCCAGCAAGCTACATTCAGTGGGCCGAATGCTGTTATTACTTACACCTTTATGTATAAAAAACTGCTTCACTGAAAACCACTTGATTCCTTACACCACAGTGTAATGAAGAGGCTTACTTTGGCCAAAGGCTCTACATCCGGTTTAAAATATTAAATAGCAACATTTGCAGCTCAGTATTTATATTAACAAAACAAGGGCATGGATTATCTGAGAATAGAACAAATTCCTTTTACTTTTATGAACTAATATCAATAAGTGCAGCACTGGAGGAACTGATTCCTTCCACAATTGACTGCAATTTCAGTCTGTGCCATGGCCTGTTTCACCTTTGTTGCATAGTATAAACTGACCTCAGCTGCATTTCTTGATCAGTATTGGATTTGCTGTCTCCATTCTTTTTGTCAGGGTTTTTCATGAGTCCCTTTAGTCTTGAAGAAAGTTTTTTTTTTTTTATTTTTTTTTACTTTTTTTTTTTATTTTCTGTCTCTCTGGATTGTTTGGTGATGGAAACTCTGTCTAAATTTTTTTTTTGTCTTGACTGCCTGTGTTTTTGTTACAGTTTTCCTTGCTCCTTTGTACCCGTTCATCTCCAAGGCTCTGCCTGACAGTTACTGATCTTCTAACTATGTGTTATGCTGAGCATCGTGGTAAACAGTGAGTACTTTTCCTTAGAGGGTCGGTAGAGTCAGTTTTCAGAGACTCAAGAATCTCCTCTCTGTACATGTGCTGCTGCCACTTCTCCATTCAAAAGGGCTGGAGTATGCTTCTGTGCTATTCAAATGTATTAGCCATGACCCAGGATTTTACCTGCCTCGTATCTGACAGTTTAACATCAAACTCTCTTGTGAAAGTTATGCAGATAACAAATACTGTGAGAAGCAACACGGAGCTTCTCAGAGAAATATATCACAACTCAGACTCTTAATAACTGTATTCCTTCATACTGGGGTGAATATCTGGGGATTTTTGTGTAAAACAAGAGGAATTAACAACTCCCTATCTTGAAACTACACCTAAAGTCATGAATATAACATTAGCTGAACAATCTTGTATTCTGAAAAGTTTCAGTTTTTTCATAAGACTTGCTAAGACTGCATTTGAAATAACATTTTAGTTTAGACTAAGCTTAATTTGGAGATGGTCAGAACAGTGAATCTACAACGTAGAAAACAAGAAAAGAGATTAAATTTCCCATGGTGCCTGCACAGCAAAGGCAGGTAATGTGACTTCCTCCAGGTCCTCTGGAGGGTAGTCATCCCTTTTTTATCTGCTTATTCCTGCTTCTCTTATTCTGTGCACTTTGCCTCGTAATATAACAAAATTATTGGCTTTCCCTCCCGCAAACCCACTGAAGATCTGAACATAGAATCTGAACATAGAACATGTTATCCCACTATCTAGCAACTGTCATTTCAGTTTACAGACTAACTGTATGCTCATGATCTTACACAAGATTTCTGAACTAGCTGTTTCATCTTCAGCTCTCCTGAGACTTGACTCACAGCAAGAATATTGCCTTTGCAACAAGCCTAAACTCTGCTTGGGTTTGGTCTTCAAACACCTGCCATAGGAATAGTCTGTGGAGATTTAAATTTACTTTTTTAATGCCAGCTTGATAGTTACTGTTTTTACTATTCATTTTTCCTTATTTCTATATTAATAACTAAATGAAACTCTATATTAGTTACACAGATAGAGTACTAAGAAACCTTGTGATTCCTGGGGCTCCCTCAAGCAAGGGGAACACAACCATTTCTTAAAAATTTAAAATCTAAGAAAATACAATCCATATTCTTTTCTTGTGGAAGCTGTGAAAGGATGGCTTGAGATGAATAACACTGCAATAGATCATATTGGGAGAGACAGGGGGTTTGTGTCCTTTATTTTCTCTTTTTCCTCTATTGACTTAAGAACCAAAATATTTTGATTCTTTTGAATGTCAAACACATCTCCATTAACTGAGCTGAAATGTAATTTTTAAAATACTGGTATATTTTCACAACAATTTTTTACACCCTTGCTTTTCCATTCAACATACTTAACCTTGCAAATTGCTCTGCAGTGCAAACCCTCATGCAAGCGAATAAAACCACATTGTAGAAACAGCTGCTTTCATGGGGCAGGGTGGGAGGGGAACCCAAACCAACAACTGGGGGAAAATTTATTTCTGTCTTCCTGGAATGGACTTTTGATGAATCACTATTCATTCTGGGTCATTTATGGAACCAGCTCAGTTTACTAATGACCTTAGTTATTATTCCTGTTGCAGAATTTAAGGTTATCTACTAGTCTTTTGCACATTGCTAATACACTTTTGATTATGTCACATAGTGGTTATACTTGAGCATTTGTGGTTTAATATATGTTTATCAAAAGGAAGCAAAAGCATCATATCACTATTACAGCACCTTCACAGCAATGTTTTAGTGAACTGGTTTCCTAATTTTTTGATGCAACTACCTGCAATATAGCCTAAGAGTCTGATCAAACTGTGAAAAAGAAAAATGAGTAGCTAGGTATAAATTCTTCTACTTATAACCCTGCTGTGGACTTGTGTGTTTCAAGGCTTAAAGCTGCTGTAGAACTGGCTACAGGTAGTTGATACATCTGCTTTTTGTCACCAGAGAGTAATGCCATAGGCTCAAAAGATGTCACAGGAAATCCTGCGGACTTCAGGTGGAACAGGGAGTACTTAGCTCACCTAGAGAGCAGGTCTATTATAAGTCAGATCTTGGGTACCTAAATGCTGCAGTATCCAAAAATTATGATTGCTTTTGAAAAGTTGCCTGTATTGCCCCCATGAATCAATAAAAGATTAATGTGTATTAGTGTGAGTGCTCTGACATATTGGTCAAGTTTATGAGGAACATTTTGATCATATAAACAGGATAGTAGAAGATATGAAAATAATTATCAACATTATAGCTCTTATGACTAGCTATGTTTTTTTGTTCCAATAGTCTGTATTTTGTTTTCTCTGATGTCTTCCAGAATTAGTTTATTTAAAAGGTATTTTTCTTCCAGTCCTTTATCTTTATTCTTAGGGGGTTGGAGTTTATAACATTAATTTAGTGTCTCTCTCTCATGTTTTTTCTCATTTTAGTAGTAACAAATTTTCCTCAGGAACGAAGCTTTAATGTCTTTTAATGATGTATCATTTACAGAAGAGTGCTCTGGTTGTAGCATATCCACTTCTGGTTTAATTAGACTGCTGCTCTTCTAGGTTCCTTTCATCTTTCAAAGTACATCCTGCCATTCTCTGTTTTTCCCTTGCACTACTTCTATCTGGTTTCTAATTTTCATGTGAGTTGAAGAGCTTGCCCACTTTTAATGTTCTTTGGCTTCAGAGAGCTTGTATACTAGCTCAGAGAAAACAAATGCTGGTAACAAACACACATGCTCAGAAAGCTCAGCTATTTGTTTTTCCATGGAACAAAAGAAAAAAGAAACATGCATCCAGGATAAAGGAGAGGTTCTTTATGACAAAAGAGAGAGAGTTTGAATTAATTGAATTATTTATTTGGTATCCCACTTGCATCTACACTCACATAAACTTTATGATGTTTTTTTAACCCTGGAGAGTAGTCATATGCTATAACATTAATGAGTTTCTCCACATTGTTGAATGTGCTTTGAACACAGTGTTTATGCTAATCTCCCAAGTGTCTGTTGATCACGATCTTCATTTTCTCAAGAACATCCAGAGTCACACTTTTCCCTCTCTTTCATGGTCAAGATGAAGCATCTGCTGCCTGCCATCTTCATTACCATCATAAAGACTGAGAGTTTAAAAGCTAGAAGGCTAGCTGTTTTTCCTCTTTAAAAGTGAGGAGAAAGTACATTGTTTCGATAAATTTTAGATGATTTATATACATGTTGATTCTTTCATGATATCTGCAAATATTATGAACTGATGTAAAGAAATGTGAGGACTATATGCAAAATTCTTTACTTGATAAGTCTATTTCTGATTTTTTATTTTTCGATTTTTTATTTGCGTGGAGAGTCTAGGACTGAACAGAAAAGAACTAATTAGATCATTCAGTACATCTCAATAGGAAAAGATCATTGCTTAGGGGTATTTTCTGAGTGTCTGTTTTTCTATTAATATAGATATATTTAGAAAACTAAAGGGTTTTTTTTTTCTTTATATCTTCCTGTGTCTGCTGAAAGACTTTATCAGTACAGTTTTTTCTCTGTTTTTCCCCTTTAACATAACTTCAAATTATATGAGACCTAAGAGGCAAGAAATTTTATTAGAAAACTGATGAATAACTGATACAAATTTAAGGAAGTGTTTTTTGTAAAACACTTATTCTGATTTATTATTATTATGGTGATTTATTATTATTTTCTGCATAATCTTAATCATGTTTCTACTCAAGACAGTGTTCAAATACTTACATAACAGTGCATGTAATACGGTAGCAAACTTATTTTAAGGATGAGGGTGCTTTTCACTGACCAAGAAGAACTTGGTCAGTTCTTCTACTTGTCTAGGTTCTATATAATGTCATGCAAATGGAACAGTTTTCAGTTTGAATCAAAAGCTAATTTCCTGGTGGCCAGTGTTTACATCTAGGGATTTGAACCCTCATGCTGAAAAAGAAATTGAACCTGCTGCTACCCAAGTTGAACAATTAAGCCTCTGACCTGTGCTAGACACTGCTATGGCCATGGCTAACCTACATTTTTTAGAGTGTATTCTGAACATGTCTCTCAGATGAAGGCCTGTGAGACCACAAAGGGTTGTTCGTCTGCAAATACTAACAGGGCTTGAGGTATTGTATTCTGCTAATCACAGAGGTGTTTGACTCTGCCAAGGCTGAAACCTCCCAAAGTAAGTGCTGAGGTTGTAGTTCTATGCTTAAAATTCTAACGCCTTCAGACTTTATTTGCTTTTAGGATTAGATGACAACTTGCAGATTTTAAATTTATGTCATCTAATTAGAGTGCTATTTAGTTATTTAAGGGTGATTTAGTTACTAGGGGCAAATGAATAGAGGGAGCAAGGAGAAGAAATATTTCTAGGAATATAAAATGGGTTACAAGCCTTACAAAATGAAAGTATAAATGTATTTCTACACTTCATAATGTGACTATCCCTGAGGGAGAAGTGCTTACATGAAGTGTGTACATCAAAGGACTGTGTATACTCTAGAATGCATTTCCCTCCTCTCAAGAATGCCACTAGAGTGAGAGCCTCTATGTTTTCTTCTTAGTCTTTCTTTCCCCCTTTTGTCTGTCACTTCTTTCTACTTTCACATCTGTCTTTATCCTTCCTTTTTCTGCCCACTTGACTGTTTACATTTCTTTAAAAGCTCGGTGACTGGAATATGAAGGCAAGGGATCTTGCTTATGAGAGCGTGGCGCTCTGCAATAACCACCATTGCTGTCAGTTAGAACCATGGCAGTCCTTGCCTTATGTATAGACAGACTAGACCTCATAAGTGCACTGGTTACAACCCACAAATCTGACTGGAATAAACAGAATAAGCTAATTAGCTCATCTTGAGTCAAGAAACAATTTCATTTCCTCCTGTCTAAATCTTTGCAAATGCAAAACGACAGGCAGGCTTACAGCACCGGTGCTTCAGTCCATTGATCTCTTGTTAAAGGTTGTGAAATCAAAACTAATGGAAGTGTAGAAGGGCACAAAGTGAAATAGGTTATTATTTCATGAGTAGCTGTATGCAGTGGAAAGTTTCGCTGATTTCTGACTTCTGGGAGATTCAGAAGGGTAAGCTCAAGGACAAAAACCCAATAAAACCCCCACCAAACAAGCCATGCACTACAGCAAATGTCAAAGTTCTGATGTAGCAGAAAAATCAATCTAAAAATCACACCAAAAATACACAACAAAAATACCTGTCAGAACTTTTGTACAGGGCATAGATATTTCAGCTCAGAACTTGCAACCAGGGGCATTTTAGGATTCATCTCTTGAATGGCAAGCAAATATAATCTTGCAAATGGTTCTCATAGGGAGCAGTATCTATCTGAACTGTCCCAACAACTCACCAGGGAATGGATTGTTACTGAGACAAAGATTCAGCCTTGTTCCACTACTGTGATGGACAGTTACCCTTGTGTCTTCTGGGAGAACTGCTCAGAGAATCTCTGCTTGGCCACTGGGACAGAGAAATTGAGCTTTCTAGTTCACTTGGTTACTGTGGGCAAGATTGGGCTGATCACCACAGGCTTGGTGAAACAGTAAACTAACAGGTGCGGTCCTTACTGGCTGTACTGAGTAAAAGTTGTCGTACAGGATGACGGATAATTTCTTGTACTAGACTTGAGCCTCGCACTGGCCAGTGTTTGTACTACTGAGTTGGAAGCACTTCATTTTGCAGCACTGTGCTAGTCACCCACACTACACACCCTTCTCTCTGAATGAGCTAACCAGTTCCCTTGAATGAGAAACTGGTGACTATATTTTATCTTACCAAACCCTACACTCCAAATGCCCATAAAGAGGGGGGTTGCAGCTCTTGGCATGGCCCAGCCCAGCAGCCCACCTTCCAGCCCCGCCGCAGTGGGGGCCTAGACATCACTAGCAGCAAGAGGTGGCTGCAATTCTGTGCTTTAGATACAAGGCAGGCCATGACTTGGTATTTGTGTGAGGCGAGTGAACATGTTCATCAGCTGCAAGATGCATGTTGTGCAGTAAGACTGGGGGCTGAAGGTGTAAACTGCAAGGGTCTTGTGCCACGGTTTGCTTCTGCCAAAATGCAGAATGATGTGAACACTGTGACTGCTGTTCACAAGAGGTACAGCAGGGAATATCTTCCGAGGATTTACTGAAATTAAAAGCTTGACCCATACATATAAATCAGGTTGGGCTTATCTGTAACACCCTCCTAAAGTTACTTGTGCTTAAAGTGCGTCCTTCTTTACTCTGTAGGCACAGTTATTGTTAAATTACCAACAATGTATTTCATGCTAATTGTGGTTCTATGCCAATGTAATTAAAGAACAGTGATTCCAAGGAGTTTCTCTAGCAAACAAAACTAACTCTGGCTTGATGACTTTTGATAAATTGATAATATTCATTTGATAAAACATAAAAAACCTAAAAATAGGGGATCGTACAACCAGAATGAAATTGGAATCAGTAATTCAGTCAAGCTTATTAGCAAAGCAGAAAACAAACAAATATTTGCAAACTAAAAGCAATCCAATTAAATCCAGCAACCAGTCTATGTGATTTAGTTTGGCAATCTTAATTGCAATACATTAGTCTTAATTTTGGTTTCTTACTCTGTTGTGCCACCTGAGATCCCTCACACAGTCAAGAATGTCACAGTGATCAAATAAATTAAAAATACCCTAGATACACAGAGGCCACTGCTGACATAAACTGTTAATAATGAAAATATAGACCAACAAAGGAAACACACTGATGTAGTATCTGTCTGAAAGCATATTGATTCTCCAGTACATTAATCCTTTACTCTGAAGAATTATTGTCAAAGAATGAGTCACAGGACAAAATATAAGATGTATTTTTCACTGTTCTCATTTACAATATTTTAAAAAAGTGATTAATGTATTCTTGATTTATTATATTTTAATTTAACACGCTTAAGTCCAAAGCATGGGATCTTTCTTAGAGAATATTACACATCAACAGATCAGAGCAGTACTTGGTATAAATAATTTAGCAAAATATCTATATACACGTCACATATACCTATGCCTATAAATACATATACATAAAAGACAGGCAATAAAAACTCATCTAATTATAAGTGTTTAGATACTTCAGGCAAGGTTTTTTGGAAAGTAGGCAACGAAGAGACTTGTCTAGAAGAGCAAATTGAACATGCATTAGCCTATAAATTGGCACAAAAAGAAAAACACAGAAAAAGGCTGTGTATGTCATCTGAGTTTACGTCTTTCAGTTCAGTTGTTCTTCTTCCTTACTAAATTAACTTAAATAAGACTGACTGTGAAACTACTGTGGACTACCCTTTGCAAAGATTTAATGAAAACTGCTAAGATTCACACCTTTCATCATTACCATTTTCTCATGGAAAAAAATCCATGCTTATTTGGGATTGGGAATATTTTATAATTGAAATAATGTGATTGGTGGTTTTTCAGAGAAAAATAATCATTAGCTTAGTAAAAGTGCAAATGCAAAAGATGCTGTGATATGTCCAAAACTCCCTTGAGAACTCTGGGGGTTCAAGTGTTTTCCTTGAAGTCTTTCTGCATTTCAGAGATCCTTCCAGATCATCAGCACTGACTGCAGACGTTTCTTCCTTCTTTGATTTCTGTCATACTAGCTCTCCATACGGCTCAGACAGCTGAAATGGGAAGACTCTCTAATATCTTAGTCATACTTTGGAAAGGCTGGATGCTTGCTGAAGGATTCCAGTGCTCTAGCTTCTAAATTCTCTATATAAGTATTTGGGAAGTAATTTCTTGTAATTCAGTTACTCTGAAGTCTCACTTAAGATTAAAAATTAGAAAGAAAAATAAAAAGAAAATTATTAAGAACACTAAACCCAGGAAACTACTGAAAAAGTATAAAAGTATTTTGCTTTATGTACTTTTGTGGGATAAAATTGGATATATATATTTTTTTCTTCTCCTGTCCATTTCCATTGGACCTGCACTTGACTTACAGACTTCTATATTCAGACGTATTTTGCATCTAAGGCTACTCATACTGGGGAGGCTGCTTCCCTGATAGAGCACATCATAGCTTTTGAACACTTCTGGAGTCTTTTCAGATAGCAATACTCTCACTGTAATTTGTTCTTTTCTCTATGTTATTTGGATATTTTAACTGAGCAGGGTGGCAAGATGAAGGCTTTGTCTTCATTGGTGGCTCAGCTGATCCTATGGCTCTCCATGGCTGAAAAGTGGAAGTCTTGCTCTCCTGCAGCCCCCAACCACTACTCCTGGGCTGTGGTCCCCTCCCCCTCAGGCTGGGTCCTTCTGTGAACTGACCATGCTCAGCATCGTAACTGGTGGGAGCACAAGTGAAGGAGTTGGACCTGCAACAGCAGTGAGATGATGGTAGCTTTGCTCACCTTATCAGCCTAAACAGTCCACTGAGCTGGAAAATGAAAATATCTCCTTAGGTTAGGTGCCACCTTCTGTGCTTGACTGACCCACTCACGAAGAGTAGTGAAAGAGCCTTTCCCCACTTCAGTGATCAAGGCTGAAATTTCATGAAAGAGGCAACAAAGAGCCCCGAGGAAAAGTGCCTACAGCTTTTTCAGAATTTGTGCACAATGTCCTCAGATACTGGCATTTCCTAGGACTTCTCCTGTAAGTCTTCCTTTCCCTCTTGTTGTAGGTTTTCCTTATCCGAAAAGACCTACTCAGCCTCTTAACCTACTGAACTTTACAGTCGTCAAGCAGCCGCTCTGCTGTAAGGATGAGTCAAAAGAATAGTTATTCACAGTCTCTGACAGTTTGCTGTAGCCTCAGGATTATATAAAAGTAAAGGTTTTGATTCTATAAAATCTGTACAGCTATACTAACTATAAGGTTATGATGTACATTCATTAACTTGGGCTGCTGAAATCATGTAAATGGGTTAGAATTTTTTCAATTTTTTTTGAAAATAGTTTTTAGCTGCAAATCAGAATAGCAGTGCTTTATACTGATATTAGTGTATATTTTTAAATTGCCTTTCTAACTATTTAATAGATTTAAGGCTATAAGATCAAATAATCATGTCAGTTTAGGATTTAATAATGAGTAAGCAATACTTATAATATTTTCTGGGAAGTGAATTATAGCTGTTTGCAGGTATTTAATGAAATTATTTATTCTACTTATATCCTATTGTTTACTTAACACATAAACAATATAGCTTAGTATACTTTGAATATATGATAGAGAAGACTGTACAATTAATCAGAAACCACAGAATAAGAGAGGAAAAAAATAAGATTACCTAGAAAATATTTTTCACCTAAAAATACCGTAAAATACAATTATATAAATGACTTTCAAAAATACTTAATAATGTAGACACAATTGTAATGCTAATCACATCTTCCACACTGCATGTGCCCAGTTCAAAACCTTGACATTTTTTCTAATGGCAATTAAATTCCTGAAATTTAATAAGACAAATTTGTGATACTGAATTTTACTCTAGATCAGTATTTTTTACTATATCATTTGACAGACATTTTCAGCAATGCCTAATGCTAAAGGCTTTGTTACCTAGAATCTTGGGAGAGTGCAATATACCATTGTGGTATTTCTGCCAGTGAAAGAGACCCCAGTCTATAGGGTAAAATTTGATCAGAATAAAGGCAAAATAGGACACTTGCAATTTCAATTATAATAATACAAAAATATGGTTAGATCAAAAACATCACTAGGCAGTGCCTCGCTATTAACTTGTGGTGTTTATTTGTTTGTTTTTCTAATATTTCTATTCCAACTGAAGTTATTTTGAATTTTGTATCAATTCAGAATTTAATTGAAATCTAAAACCAACCAGGATAGTGTAGTGGAATATTATCATGACTGATAATTTTTTTTTTTTTTAGGTGCAGTCAATTTAAACTGATGAATCTCAATCCTGATATTGCTTTGTTCAAGGGCAATCAAAGGGGACCTAACACAACTCTTACAAGAAAGCTTGAGACAGTTCTTCTGGCTAAATGTGTGGATGTCTGCCTCTACAGTGAGCAAGGCACTGTAGGCTCAGTACTCTTCCCTAAAGCAGCACAATCTTCTCGACCTTCCTTACAAAACTCTCTCTGTTTTCATTTCATCCAAGACTCACATTTCCCTTCTCATTGCAAGGATTGAGATCTGTTTTCACAAAGTCCAGTGCCTGACAGCCTCTGCTGTTAGAATTAATAGTTGATTGTAGCTAGGTTCTTTGGTTCCCCCTTTAATGATAGCTCATTTCTGTCATAACCTTGACTGCAGAGTTGAAGAGAAGGTGACAAATCCCAACTTAAATCATTTCAGTCTCTAAATAAGGGGGTTCTAGACTGTTCTTGGTGGGTTTTTTAGTAGCAGCTGTTCACTGTTTCTCTGATTTAATAATAGTTGACAAGAAATATGTTTCCTAGGTACATCCAGTGCCTAATTCTCCAGTTATCACTGCTAAATTAAATGAATCTGATAAATAAATTAATGATACTCCACAGTCATCTTCAATTCACACTATTTTTCTTTCTCATGTTTGGATGAACAGTGATGCAGTTTTCCTGTGGCTATTCACAAATCTTTTTACATTTTACAAGGGGAGTAAAAATGACTCACCTAATAGGAACTACACTTAGTTGCTATCTGGGTTTTACATATGAGATTACACCTCCTCGTGGGCCCACTGTAGTTTTGTTCTTATTTTGGTGGTCTATCCAGCAGTACAGGATTCCTGTACTAAATGATATAACAAATGATGTCCTTTCTGAGCTGAAGAAGGTGAGAAAGTGTGGGCAGTGTATAATGACCCATACCGAAGGGACGATGAAAATCAACTCGTCTTTATTAGAGGCAATCTGGCTCAGGTACTGGACCTGAATGTGTGCTATGAACATAAACCACCTGTGTTCTCAAAGATGGCTGTCAAGAAAGTATATGAAAACAAGCAGGTTAAGATTTGAAAAAAACACCAAAGACATAAACTATTTCAGTTTCTTTGGTGGCATTAAAAAAAAAAATAGTGTTCTGTTATCAACTAGAACACCTTCTTGACAGTCTTGAACCTCACAAAGACCATAGCAAATTAAGTAAAAAATGTTTTGGCCGGTGACCCTTACTCTTTATTATGGATGTGATAAACATCTTTTTAGCTATTGGATGAACTGGTAATGATGGCTACATTGAGATTAGGGATTATTGATCAGATTATTTATTCATTTTATGATGGTGTCACAACAACTCACACTGGTTTGGACAGTTCACTTTTAGTATACTGAACCAGGTTCCCCAGTGGAGTTCATCAGTTCGAGCAAACATAGTTTTTTGCTGAATCCTACCAGATACCCTGAATTAATCAGGGAATCTCCAGCTCAGCAAGCATCACCTTTCTAATAACAGCACCTAGTTATTTTTCTCACCAGGTCAGACCAAATGATGATAATGGATCTTTTGGATGTTATCCAGAGCCTGTGCCTAGTGACAGAACATAAGATACATGTGGTGGTATGCCCCGTCACATGACTTGTCAGAGCTCCATGGATGAACAGAAGGGATTGATCCACTATGGCTGAACAGAAATGGATTTAATGGTTTGATGTAATCACATAGGAGTTGGTATTCTATGATTCTAGAATCTCTTTCACATTTCAGATAGTATTATCTACTATTTTTAGATATCTTTGGTTTTCCTGGAATATTTTCAGTACAGAGTGAATAAAGTTGGAAAAAACGATAGTCCCATCCACAGTGTGGAATGCTCAGAAATTCAGCAGTAGAGTCGTCATCATTGTTGAAAAGGTTGTGTTGATCCCAGGAAGGATATTATTATTCCTCCTTTTTGCTCCTGAGAGGTGCTGTCCTATAACACCCAAATAATATTTTTGTTTTATTTTTATGAGAAATAAAACCCAATCTGCATTCTGAAGTATCAGGCAGCAGCTTGCAAATATTATAATACCTTTTTTATTTACAAATGCTGTAGGTAATAGGTACTTCAGGTTTACTAAAGTGCATGATTGCTTTTTAAACTGAGCATTTCTTCATAATAATGCATTGTAAATAAATTGTTGTACTGTAAAACATCACCACTCTCTCACAAGCCTCTAAAGTCCATAAAAGCACTTACTCTTATTTGGCTTTTAAAAACTAGCTATTAATATTTACATTTGTGACTGTGCACAAATACATAAAATCATTGTAAAAGCCAGAGTTTTAAGTGCCTGCCCTTCCATTCACCAGGTCAGAAAGAACTTTTAGATCTGTCTCAAAGGATTTCTTGCTATTCCAAATATGAAACTAGGATGTTAAAATGAAAAAGAAGCAAATTTAATAATAATAATAAAAAATACTTGCAAGGGACAGAGCTCAGCTTGATGGCTCCAGAGAGTGGAAGGAGATTATGTTAAAGCATAAATGGAGTTTTAACATTTTTAAATCCAGAAGGTCTAATCTAATCTAATCCTTTTCAATCCAATTTTTTTAATGCAGCCTAGACATCAGATTAAAGCTTGCACTTTTCTTTTTTAGGCCATTGCAAACAGCATCAGCATCTGTGCTGCATTTCTAATATTCAACATTTCAAAAGAGATTTTAAATGAATCAACAATATAATTATGAAAAATAAACAAAGTAAAAGCTATAAATTTGATACCAGGTATCTTATTTTTACTTTGAACTGGAACAAATTATAATTCCTTTTGGTAAATATGACTTTTCTGGTAAATGAAATAACAAAAAATGACCTTATTCCTGAGCTCACATAACAGCATAAATTCAATAGATACACAGGAAGAGGTTTTTTTGTGCAATAATTATTTTTTTTTCTTTTTTAAGAGATTTGATGCCAATAGGCGTATAAAATCAATAATTTGAATCTTTTCTGCTTAGTTTTCTAAGACTGATGTTAGTGAAATATATTAATCAGATAGTCTTGCTTTCTCTCCATTGATTTTATGATTTATAGATGTTACTGCATTATTGTACATTTTGAATTTCAAGTGAATCTTAAGTCCCTGCGAGGTACAAAATAATATACTCTAGATTATCACGTCCTGTAGTAGACATAGCATCTCTTCTGCCAGTACAAAAACTTTCAATCTCTCACTTGACTGCTGCACCAGTCACATGGTAAACACTCATTGCAAATCTGCAGTATTCTATGAGAATTTCCCAGTGAGATTAGCAAATTCTTAGCTGTTGGAGTAAAAAAGCTAAACCTCTGATAGAAAGATGACCACCATGTCTATGTATTAGAATACAGTTCTTAAAACACTCAGGCCTGGCTCTGACAGGCCTTTTGTCTCAATGACAAAAGTTGTGGGGAGATTGTCAACAGCAGGATATCAATTAAGTTGATTTAATTGACCCAACTGTCCCACTTGTAAAAGCTAGAGTTTTCCTCTTGTTTTGAGATTCGTGGACCCTGTCAAAAATTTATGGTGGGAGGGCAGAATCCTTTCAAAATATTATGCATGTAAATGTGAATTTGTTTTTCTTATACATCTTTAGTAGAACTTCTAGACATAATCTTGGGCTCCTTTTCTAGTTCAAGAAATCTACTGGGTTGGATTCCACCGAGTGGAATCCAGAAGTCTACTGAAAACAAGCAGAAATCTGTAGACTTTTTGTTATCTTTATGATAATATTTTTCTTTTATTGGCAATATCTCAGACAAACTTTGTTTAAAGCAGCATCAATGAGCTGTGGCAGACAGTGATGGAAATGATTTGTGTTATTCTGAATTAGCAGTTATTCAAAAAGAATGAGCACTGATGTGAACTTCAAGAAGTATGAAAAAGCACATTCAGCAGGGCCTACGATGTCAGAACATGCAGCCTTTGAGCCTTAATGTGGTTGACAAAAAAATAAGACCAGTTTGGCATTTTATTTTCCAACAAATTTTGACTGCTTAGAATAACATGTTGGACTCAAGGACCCTTTTTATGTCAAAATTTAAGATAATGACAAATGATTAAAACACACTATGAGTCACCACAAACTCTTCCTTCTAAAGACAGCCTGAAATGAACCTTCAGTGTCTAATTCTGAAGCCAGTCAGGATCAGTCTGATGACTACCCAAAGACTGCCTAGTTCAGGATCCCTTTATCCTGTTTTTATAACACCCTGTAATTAATCAGGTTCAGGATCAAATAAACAATATACAAGACAAAAGAAGTCCTGAGCAGTGTTTAAAAGTGCATATGCAGCAATTAATCAGGATGTACCACCCTTTTTTCATGCATAAGGAAGACTGCAGATGAACAGAATTTAACCCACATTTATACTCTGAGAGAAAAGCTGTCATATCTGTTCCACAATCTCAGAGATTCCCTTCAAGTTCTCTCTAAAGAAGACATTTTCACTTGATAATATTGAATGCAGGTCTAAAACTGTTTAATGTAGGGCCATTTTCTGCTACATCCTCATGAAAGGTGTGCACCGACCTAGACAGGAGAAGCAGTCAAACATCCACTGATTTTAGTACTAAGTTATTCTAACACTGATATTGCTGGGCACATAAAGACACTAACAGCAAAGTTATCTTTTAAAAGTTAATCTTTTAAACCTTCATATATTTTAGTCCTTTTCTGCAATGAATGCCAAAATGTCAGTGTGTCCCGTGTATGAATGCCAAAAGGTCAGTGCAGTTTGTTTAGTGACAGATGGGAAAAGCAAGAGGCCCTTAGTGTTATTCAATATTATGAGTGATTTTTGCACATTGACAGCCCCTGCTGACTCTGTGCTGTTCTTTTGGAGGTGTTGTTTTCATGGGTACTACCAAGTGACACCAAGGAGAGAGAAGAGGGGCTGGGATAGGAAATAATAGGGGCACTGAAATAAGTGGTATCTAACCCTTAAGAGAAACCAAAATCTTGGAATAATTTTGGCAAAAGGCCTTTTGCAGTCTAATCTGTCTTTCTTTTTTCTTTCTCCTCCTCCTCCTTTCCACATGATTTCCATAAACTTTCCATTTATTTTGAGATAAAGTTAACAAGAAGACACACTTAAAAAAAATAGCCCACTGCTGATAACGGTAGCACACAGGTTGTGTCGCAAGTAATTGGCAATAGCCATGCAGTAACGAGTGCCCCATCTCTGCTGTGGAGCCTAAACAATACAGCACACCTACTGCAAGTTCGAAAACTCTAACACAACCATGTCATTTATCTCCACCTTTCTCTACATGGAGTTAAAGACAGAACTTCAGCAAACTATACAGTAACTACTGCAGAGGAACTTTATCATTTGACAGTGGCTTGTCCTTTGTGTTTTTCCTGTCCTTAAATACTTCCTGCAGCACCAGTTTTGCTATCTGAGCTAACAGCTAAAGCCTGCCAGATGCAGTTTTCCAAGAACACACTGAAAACAAATGTATTTCTCTGACTTTTCTTTCCAGCTTTGTGCTGGAAGCTGTTTTCAATGTTTTTGTTATATGTTAAATACACTTGTGAATACAGCTAGGATAATTCTTTACCTGAAGTTTTTTACTAGTAGCTGAAAAATGCAAACTCATTCCTGTAAAAAAGAGTCTGAACTTGTGCCAAATTAATTGAGTCCTTTCAGCCAAAAAAAACCTTGGAAAAAAGAACAAAATTCCCTTCCCCTCAGCATCCCAGTACATTCTAAGCTGGCATCACTAGAATTGCAGCAGCTTAAAAGCAGTAATATAAAGCAGGCAAAATATTTTCACTTTGGCAAGCTCTAAATGCACACACCAAAGCTGGGGGAACTGAGAGAGCTTCCCATAGCTCACTGCAGATGTATGTGCATCGACTATGTTAAAACTCCTTTCTGCAATGAGTGTATGTACACCACAACCTGCTTTAACTGGAAGAAGACCTGAATAAACATGGAAACAGAAACTTTAATGCATTTGAATTGGCCCTCTAGTTGGGGCAATCAAAGGACCAAGAGTTTGGACAGTACCTGGGAACATAAATCCATCCTATGGTTTAGACAAAGCTCTTTAAAAGAAGAATGCTGTAATAATATCGTATCACTAGCAGCTATTACTACTGAAGCTTCTCAAAAGACAGCTAAAATGCGGACTTACCTCTTGCACTTCATGTACTTTAGCTTTTTTGCTAGCACACTCTTAAAAGGGGTAGGAATAAGCTCTAAAATATTTTACTTCATACGTGAGAAAACACACTGGACAGATATTATAAGAAAAAGAGAGGATATATTTAAAAGGTATAGCAGTTTAGATTATACATTTAAATTACCAAAATAAAATTCAGTTAATGTTTGGAGGATGCCCTAACATTGGTTTAGTGGATGCATATGTATTGAAAGTGCCTGGGGGAGGAGGCAGGATCTGGATGTATTTAAACCTTTCTGTCAGGTAAAGTAACAAAGACCAGTTTTGTATTTGTTCTCAAGTATGCTATACAGGGGCATAGCAGCCTCTGAGTCATGGGAGTGTGAACTCTCATAGTTGATAACTTGTTTATATCTACGTTTTCGTCATTTCATGTGAATAAATGGCTGCACAGAATACTGGACAACAGTGAATCCAGATATTCGTTTTATATAGTGACTCTTTGTAAGCTGACCTTTCCACTTCCAAAATTAAACTCTAGACCACACTGTCAACCTGGGGAAATAAAGAACTCTGTTGATTTGAAATAAGTTTGGCATATTCAGTCCTAATCTTACCCTGACCAGTGAACATTTTATCTGTTTGCACAATTGGACTCACAAGGTCTGGTGTATACCATCGCTGGGCTCTGCCTAGGTATCAATTCATTAATGAAAAACTTCATTCATGTAGAAGCTATTGACATTGGAAGAGGAATAATTACAGCCTTGATTTTCTGTTTTCCATTCCTTTTGGGGGCAACATGTGATGCTTCCAGCTATATTGCCCTTACTGTACAAACCATCTAACAATGCCTCCTTTTTAGGTCACGGGTTGTGGGGCATAAGCAGAACTGCAAACCATGTTTCTTCCATTAAAATGGGATATTAAGGCTTCATTTTAGCCTAAAAAAAAAAGAGTCTGAAATATTCCTGATAGCTTCTGCTTTTGCATACTAGTGTAGTCAGGTACATGACATAACCCTAAACAATTAATTAATGAAAAGCAAATTTCACTGATGGATGCAGAGAGAAAGAGAAAGTTTTTATTTTACCATTTTGTGATAGCTTTTTTCCCCCACGCTTCTGACTTTCTGTTGACATTGGTGTTGCTTATCTTTTCCAGCCTCCCACACATATTGATTACCTCTCAAGCTGATGCCCTCTGTTCTCCCTTGACTTGCCGCTTTATCTGGCTCTGTAACACTTGTACATTTTTAGTTACTTCTGTTTGTACACATGGGCCAAATTTATCCTTGGTTTACTGCCAAGGAGTTACATCAAGTATAAATTTGACCCTCTCAATCTTCCTTACTGCTTCTGAATTCAAGTTTCCAAACACAGATGAACACTGCGTCCCCATGATGAAGTATTTATAGCAAAGGGCCTGACCCTACACGTAGAGAGAAACACCAGGTCTCTAATCAAAGCTACAGCTTCTTCATAGTGCAAGCACACGATTTTAAGTTTGTGTCAGACTTCCTCACTGTCTGTCCCTTCATCTCTACTTTCTATTCCACTGACAGGGAAAGGGGTATCAAAAGCCTCCACCAGACTAATAAACCTGCATCTCTGTAGCATGTTCACCTACATGAGATCTAGCCTAATCGAACTTCACGAAAATTACTTATATGTAGAAGGAGATTAGAATTTGTGAGAATCTCAGTAGTTATCGTGATTCCTTAATTACTCTATTTGAACTCATCACTGCAAATCATGATCCTTTAAAAGTTTGATGCTTTCATCCTATGTCACAAAGTCCAAACCCTTGCATACCTGTTATACGATATGCAAAGAGAAAAACAATGTCAGTATTCTTACATACCATTTCATTTCCTCTTATTTGTTGTAATATATATTTTAAATTTTCATTTTAAAAAGGATGAAAATAATGATTCATTGCTTAAAACCACAAAATTATGAAATTCATTTAAACCTACTCATTTTTAAGTGATTTCTTTAAAAAAGAGAGGAAACAACTGAAACAGACATTTCTTATGTTTAAAATATCTTTATCTTTTTCAATAATTGTATTTCTATGAAAATATGCTACTGTTGGTATTTAAAATTGAAGAATTCTTTCTGCCATCTTTAAAGTTTTCTTGTTGTAAAGTGTGTCATTTGCCACCTGTGATGTGCATCTATCTACAACTGTCATCCTATCAAATTTCTTTCACAATTGTGTATTATAATTTAAGATGATATCTAATTTATGAATGTCGCCTAAGAAATTTCAGTAGGAGTTCTTAGATAAGATCTTAGAGTCAGAGATTCTGCATCTCTTGTACCTGCTGAGCTCATAAACAAGTATTGGGAATTATAAAGTCATGAAGACAGTGGATAAGGCGGAAGTAGAGTGATTTCATTCTTGAAATCCCATCATGATAGGGGGCACTTTATGAAACTCATAGGAGATCAATTTAAAGCAGAGGAAATACTTCTTTATACAGCATTCTGTGAATTTCTGAAACTTACTGCACAGGGATTGTGGATATATGTATTACTAGCAGGTTCAGGAAGAGTTTAGACAAATTAAGCAGATCCTTAAAGGACAACAAAAGAGCTAAGCACCTCTATCTTGAATAGTGTTTAGGATACTGGGGAATTATGAAAGGACTGGCCCTCAGCAGTGGTGAGGCTCTCACGCTTTCCCAAAGTAGCATCTTGTACTGTCACCACCAAACTGAATACTGGGCTAGAAGAAGGTGCACTGATCTGACCCAGCAGGGTGTTTTTCTTTATGAACATGCCACTCCAGGATCTTTTCTGCATGCATGACATCTATGCTCAACTGCAGCCTGTCACGTTAGTTTCAGGGAAGCCCAATGTTAGTCTTCTTGTCTAGCCTGGCTTGCAGGGCCGGTTCGTCTGAGAGCGCCAGCTGCAATAGGCTGTCCTGCCTGAGGCTGATCGTCTCAGAACATCTAGAAGCATTAGGGATACATGGTGACAAATGAGAGACAAACATGAACTGCCACATCTGCAAGTGCTGGCATGTTTAGGTATGTTTGGAGGCATTCATTTCAAACTGCCTCCACTTCTGTACTCATGACCTTCTCAAAACTTTCAGCCTTTGTGAATGTAGGGCTACTTCGAATACTAAACACATTTTAGCTGCAGATTTATGCCTTCAGGCAAACACAGAGATTGCCACTGGCTGATGTTTACTCACACCTAGTGACAATTTCTGCTGGAGAAGATAAAACTCTGTACCTCTCACTCCACTCTTAGGCCACAGATTGCCACAGTTACACTGCTGAGAACATAGCTTTTAGTGTGTTTAACTAACGTACTGTGTGTGTACCTCCAAAGCTGATTTGAAGTCTTCTTTGCGACCTTGTGGTCTTGAGCTGTCTGTATGCCACTGAGTCCTCCGGCATACGTTTGAGGAGGAGAATGCCTCCAGGGAACAGCTGAGGACTGTGCCAGGATTCAGAGACACTTCAGCAGTGCCCTGCTTCTCCTGGGAGTGATATGGAAACCTCTGTGACAGCTTTACACAGAGGTGAGTCTTCTGTGACTACCCAGGAAGTGTCACATCCAAGTAACACACATCTCTTGGGACATAATGTAGCATAAAAGATAGAATATAATTTATTTTTAAAGCACATTTCTTATTTTTATATGCAGAAAATATTGCAGTCCTTGTTAACAGAAACAACACTGTTTACTCAGTTTTGCTTTCATAATACAGAAAAACTCTACTCCTACATCTAAAACGTGCAGCAATAATTTTTGAATGAGATATATTTCCTATACAGTTTTGCCACCAGTGTTTTGTACGTTTTCCTTAACTTTTCCTCTTTTGGGAAGACTGGCAAAATGAGCAGACTTACAATGAATTTTTTTTTCTGATTGCAAATCTTCCTCTGCACATGGATTATCCTTCCAGATAATAACAAACTACTTCATTCAAATTTATTGTAGTGGGAAAGAAATAGTAAAAAATTTTAATCAGTTCACCAATAAACTAGGAGGTATTGTGCAGTAAATTCATCCAGTTGTTAATATGGAGTTGCTTTGTCTCTGAATAAGATATGAAGGTAACAATATTAAGAAATATTAATGTAATTACAGTAAATGTTGTAAATATTAAGTATGACTTCTGTTTTAACTAACTTGTACAACATAACATTGAGGACAGCTTATTAATGCCAATATTTTTAAAGATATGGAGCCTTTCTCGTCTTATTACTATGGTGTTCACTGTTATGCAATTATCCATTTTCATTTGTTTTTCCTGAAGTAATCAATATAAAGAAATTTTCTCACAGTAATTATAAATATACCTTTTATATACATTGTGATTTGCATGCATTTTCAAACATTTAATGTAAAGTTGGATAATTAGGTTAAGCATGGGTGAAAAATTTGACTTTAGGAAATATACATAATTCTTCCTGCAATCATTGGGAAACCTGTCTTCTCTGACAAACAGATGTACAGGAAAAAAATAGAAGGTACCTTTTAAAGACATCTCTAATCACACCACACAATAATCTATTGAAGATTTTGTGCATTCTCAGCGCAAAAAAAACACGGTAATGATTCCTTACTTTCTCTAGGAGATTTATTCTTATCATAAAACCCTTCACCGGCAGAAATCTTTTCTCATATTTATCTTGCATTTCCCCTTTTTAAAACATTATTTTATTACACCACTGTATAACTTTGATTTGTTGTACTATATGCTTTCAATTATACTTCAAGTTCTTTTTATCAATTGCTGAGACAATCTGACTTTTATGGTGCTTGTGAAATCTCTTGACTTCTAGAGCAGTGTGGGAGCTAACAGTAATCAAAAAATCTAGATGAGAAAAAGAACTTATTGACAACATTACATTCTGGTACACAGTGTAATAAATTATATATTGCATATACTACTGGTACACTAATTATATGTTGGATGTAGCCTGTAAAGAAGGAAGGCAGTTTGGAGACTTAATGTATAGAAAGCTAATGGTTTTAGTTTTCCATATTCAAGTGAGGTATAGCTGTTATCTTCCAGATGGGTGTGATTTTCATTACTTTTAAAGCTAAATTAATAAAGATATTAAATGAAGATATCAGTAGCTGCATGAGAAACACAAAATGTGAAATCTTGAGTATTTTACAAGTTTCTTTCTCTTTCCTGTGGGGATTCATAAATATGTTACTTTTTTTTATAATCCTTCTTGTTGACAGATGAGGTTCTCAGAAGTGTTGTCATTAAGCCCAAGTGCAACACCTTACACTTTGCTGTGTTGAACCTCATTAGGTTCACCCGGGCCCACCTTTCCAGCCTGTCAAGATCCCTCTGGATGGCTGCCTTTCCTCCTGCCGTGTCCACCGCACCACTCAGCTTGGTGTCATCGGCAAACTTGCTGAGGGTGCACTCAATCCCATCATGCTTTGTTGCTTGCTATTGTCTTTTCAAACATACTATGTGGTTATGAAACTAGGCTGTGTTTTCAGAGACAAAAAAAAGTGATCTTTTATAAATTTATCCCCACCATAAAAACTAGACTTCCTACTTTCAATATCCATGATGCATATAGTATCCAGTTCAAAATGCTAGGGAGTTTGGGGCTACCTCTGGGAATAAAGCAGGCCTAAACCTATTCTCTGGCATCCCCTGAGCCAGGACAAAGGTTAAATAGGAATATAGTATTCTGCTTATATATTACACATGCTATCTAAACTTGGGCTCAAGTTTGACTTAGACATCAATCCAAGAACATATAATAAACTCCTAAATTAGACCTGATGTGTCCTATCTTGATATGTCTCACAGAACTCACATTCTTGCCATTCTTGTTTACTTATGTACAACACACACAGTCTGATAGTGCTCTTTCAACTCATGCAAGAAAAGGCTTTTGTAAGTTGTGTTCTTTCATGTACAAGTTTACAGTGTCTTATATAAGAAAATCAGATACCAGTTTATTTCCAAAAAAGTGAACTTACGCTCATTTTGTGGAAGAGTACAATGGAATACTCCATAGCCAAAGGAGGTGTTTCCTTAAAGCCTTTATGAAAAGAACTATGAAGATTAAAATCATCAGTCCTGCATTAAGTATTATCAATCCTGAACCTCTAAATAGCAATAAGCCTTAGCTGGAATTCACATTTAAGCCCATATGACGGGAAATTTTACATTGAGAATTGATGGTACCAGAAACCCCATGAATAATCACCATTAGATATTGACTAAACACTTAGGTTCTTTTGAAATCAATTTGTCTGGAGAGATTGATATACCCTTGAGCCACATTTAAACTGAATATAAAAAATTGGCCTCCATCTGGTTTTGTACGTTAGCTAAAACCAAATCAAGATGAGTGGTTGAAGAACTAAAAAATCCTGAAATAAGATGTAAGGCTTTCATTAGACTCATCTGCCTTTCATAGACTCACTGAGAATTTCTGGGACTAATTCTAAAGGGTAACAGTCTGAGTGCAACTTTCTTTTTTAACATAGGAAATGTTTCAGGTGCAGTTAATTTTGTTTGCAATTACACTAATTGAGGTGCCTAAGGTCTTCATGTTTGAATATCATTAGATGATCAGGAGACCTAAAAGATGTATTTTCATGCTTCTCCCTTGTATACACACCTCCCTACACTCTGTTTATCTCCCTATCCTTTGAAAATCTCATTTTTGAGATTTCTGTGGACTTCTGGATCACTCAGAAAGCCACAGTCTGAGCCATATTGACAGGCCCAGTGCTCTGCAGAAACAGAAGCTTTAAAAGAGAAGCAGCAGAAATACCTGTGGAATGGTGAAAGCATCAGAAAATTACAGGTTGCAGACCATTTCAGAGATGAGGAGACCAGAGGTTCAAAGGCACAACTCACACAGAAACAGTGAGAAGAGGAAGGGAGGGAATTTGTGGAGAGGTTGTGGTGACACGAGTAAGGTATATCTAAAAATAAATCATCAGAGACTTTCTCCAAATATTTTAAATTTTGTGCACATCTCTGGGACTCCTGCTGGTATAAATGACATCTTCATGTTAATTATAATTAATTTTTGCTTGTGTGGGATAGCTAGTGGGCTGATACTTAGTCCAAATGCTAAAGCAAAGGTGCCGTTTTGAGTGTGTTGATTCCTTGAGCCCCACTGAACTGCTAGAACATGGCCCCAGACCAGACTGAGGGCTCCAGCTGGGGCTGCCGTGGGACAGGGGGAAAATGGGCCCCTGGCCAGGCTGGTCAGGGTGACCTCTGGACCCTGCTGAGAGGGTACCTGGGAGCCGACAGCAGCCTCCCAGAAGGATTTCTTACCCCACCATATGACTTCATTGCCCTTCAGGTCAGCACTGTGCTTCCCTTAATGCTCTGCTAATCCTTCTGCATGGTGTGCAGTGGTTTAGTGATCCTCGCTGTCCTGACTGATCACTGCTTCCCACAAACCCTTATGTAAAATATGATTGCTTTGCTTCCTCCTTCAGCTGTAGAAAGCTCCTCAGCAGTGGCACAGGAATTGGCAAGAGGAGGGTAGGAAGCTCTATGAAGGGTAAATGCTGTCATCCTTACATTTGCTGTTGGCTACCTGCAGTAGAGAGACACTAAGCATTTGCTGATATCGTAGTTCCACAAGGCAGATGCGTCCAGTGTGCCTGGCACCAGGTATAGCTGAAGGATGAAACTGCTTGAGATGGGGTAGGCTTCTTCTGCTGGCATGCACTCATTGAACTGCTATCCTTACCCTGCAGCATCAGACACCACTTGTTCACCTTTCTGTTCTGTCCTCCTCCCTCCACCCCAGATGATTGTTGTCCTTTGGCAGAGTGCATCATCCTACATCAGACCCCCTTCCAAAGGGCTGCAGCTGAGATTTCTCAGCTTCCCTGTCAGTTTCATTGCTCCCTTCTCAGTCCAGAAAGCCCCACCAGATATAGCTGGTCAGACGTACTGGTGGAACAGAAGAGAAGCAGTAACACTGTGACATGCAGTTGTATGGAAGAAATGTCACAGACTGGCATTCTGACCCCTCAACTTTGAGAGAGCTTTCCTAATGGAGAAGTCGTGGTCCTCTTTTCCACCTCTACATAGGGCAAATCATCAGACTCCGTAACATCTGTAAACTTCTTTAATATCAGGAAGAATAAAACCCTAAAGGTCTATATGTTTTCCCTGATACATGGGTAGGCAGTGGGAAAAGAGAAGGCAAGAAAAACAAAGCCTTATGTTTAATTAAAGGTTATAGTCAAGATAATAAAATACCAAAGATATGAAAATAAGGACCGCTTTCCTTGCATTTTAAAGCCAGTTCAATGTGTAGTGTCACCTTAAAAATATTAGCATATATTAGCATTGATTTAAAAAGCTTATGTTATAACTAAAGGGAAGAATATGCTTAGGGAAGAATGTAGGAGTCTTTAAAAGCCATAGTGCCATGTACAAGCCAAGTGCTATATCATATTTAGCATTGCATCCAGTCTTTATCACTCCTGACTGAAAAGTACATACTACCAGTTGGTGGAATCCCATATTAAGAATGATAAAGAAATTAACAAAAATATTCCACCAAAAAAAGAAAGAGATTTTTTTCTTGGGGAAAATATCAATACGAGAAAGGCGAAAGATGTATACTAAAACAAACAGTAGTAAGGCACTCAAGAAGCATTCTTTGATCTTTGTTATACATGTAAGAGCAATGAATTAATCAAATAAACCTGTCATTCCAAGGTAAGACAAGAAAATACTTTTCATTCTAAGCAAAATGATTCAGCAGAACTTGTTACATCCTGCTAATATATAAATGCCACTGAGATGACTGAAATGCTCTGTTTAAGCATTGAAAACTGCTTATTGCAGGGTTGTTTCTTCTAAAATGTTTGATGTGTGTACAGTAAAAATCTTTTCACAAGATGGACTACCAGTCTGATCTGATGTGGTAATTTACATATTTGCAATTTAGTATTCTATTTGCAATTTAGTATTCTGGAGGACCTACATGATCTGAAAGTTAAAAACTTCATGGATGTGTCTAGGGGTTGCCAAGGGGCAGTGCACCCAGGGGTTTAACCTTGCCCAGTGTGCCTAGTCAGCTCAGTACCTGACACTGTTTGTGCTCTGCTAGCCATGGCTGATGAACTTCCTAGGTAGGAGGACAACAGGTAAGTGTGAAGTGTATGATTAGCAACACCAAATAAGGAGAAATAAAGACAATTTGGTATGTTCCTACCATAGGTACAATGCAACAAATTAAAAGTAAGGAAGTGGGACAAATATTTAAGAGATGGTTTATTTGCTATATGTGGAAGGAGATAGTTGCACAGCTGTGAGTCTCTATAGTATTACCAGGTGGTTACTGTCTTCTTGCCCCTTCTGGTAACTCCACAGACAACCTGAGACAGCAGGGCCTGAGAGTCAGGCTGGAGAGAAAGGAATGTCAGGATAAAGAGCATTTTCAAGCTGATCAAATTCCTTAGACTTTAAACCTAACCCAGAGCCTGCAGTTTTGCTCTTTACCCAAGTAAAATATTCAAGTTGTTACTGATGTTTGCAAAAGGGCCACAACCTATTTGTCTCTTCAAAACCTCTCATTTCCCTGTATTTGCCTTCACTAATGTGTGGTAAATGTGGCATGGCGAAAGCACATAGAGCCTGTGAAACATACTTCCTTTTCAGCCTGCACATTTGTACTCTATGGAGGATTTAGGCCTTATCACCTACTCAGTGGAGTCACACGTGAATGCACAGCAGAGATTTGTCATTCAGTTAACCATTAACTGAAAACCCTTATGAACCTGGACACCAAAATTTGTGACTTTTACAGCTTAGTCATCATCCACCTTGAAGGAAGTGAGGGGGACCTATAAATCACTCCAATTAATCACCCCCTCCCCCTAAAAAATGTAGTCGAAGCACTCCAGAAATAAAACCATATGGCACAATCATGTCAGATCTGTTTATATAAGCTGTTCCTAGAAACAGCAGTAGTGTAATACCAGTTTTCCATATACTGAATCAATATTTGAGCGTTTGAGACCAGATGTTTTATAAGATGCCATTAAGTGAGCAGAGCACATTAGCAGGTTCAAAACAAGCTGTGGAGGGTTCCTCAGACCCTGTGCCTCCACTTGCATTCCTCAGTCTCACAGCACCAACATGCACTCTCCAAGTCCTTTTGATTGGATTCAGCAGACCCAAACAGATTGTGACTGTTGTGCCTTGTTTTTTCTCGATGGGTTTTATACATTTAGGACCAGCAATAACAAACTAATGAACTGCTTGTTTATTTGAGTAACTGCTACGGGTAGATGGGCTCATTGGGTTACACAGGCTTTCAGAGATCTCATTTTTGCATTGCATTGTTTCTAGGATGTGATACGATGGCTTTAGCTGTACATTAATGAACACTTGACTGGTTGGTGACATTCGTCTGTCATTCTGCTTAAGACAGAAAAGCACAGACTGTACTGTCTGGCTTACCACACAGTTTGTGCAATTGTAGATATGGGATTTAAAATATAAGGTATAAAGTTTTACTGCATTCTTATCAGTATGGGGTTTAGCTTGTTTGGTAAGAAAATATCAGATATAGAGTCAAAATTATATAAAAATTATTCTGTGTGTCATAACTCTGTTGTGTCGTATTGTATATCGTATTTTTTCATTATTCAGCATTTTAAGTCACTATCTCAAAACCAGAATGCTTTATAGTCTACTGAGAATTTTATGACTTCCTAAAATATGGTGCTTTGTATGAATAAAATCCAAGTTACCTATATCTATCCTTTCCCTGTGTAGCAGGTTGGATTCATTCAGACAGTTACTTGTTTCAATATTTTTCTCAGGGAGAAGAAAACTTAATGTCTACCAAGAGCTCTTCGAAGCTCTCAGGCTGCTGAGATGATGGATGACATAAGTACACCTTTCTGCTTTGTTTTTTCCCCACTCTCCATTGCCTTCTCCCAAGTCAGCTGTAGACTGCTACTTGAAGAAGAATGTTGGAGCCTCTTGCTATTCAGGTAGATTTGTTGCTTCCAATCTGTTTGATGATATACTGTGTAAGTGCTCTGTGTTATTAATAATATTAATTAATATATCATAATAATTGTTAATTATGAACTTGTAATTAATTCAAGCAAATTATCTCTGTGTTTGTGAAAATTTTCCTATGTGAACAGAGATTTCTTTTGAACACAGTAAATTCTGGCAGTCAGAATATGGATTTGAATGGACAGTAACTCAAGTTTTGCTTTGTTTCCTTCCTTTTGATAAATCATTTGAAAAGAGGATGCAAAGGCTGAAAATGACTTGTTAAACCTGGAAAAGTGTGGTCAGATGTCACTTTAGGCATTACTTATCCAGAAAATACTCCTTGCCTTCAACCTTACCTAGATACTGAGGTTAAACTTGACTTTCTGTTTTGCATAGTAATCAACTTTTAAAGTTCGTCAGACCACTCTAGTGCCTCAGAGCCATCTCTCTGAGACCTGATTACTTTTTAGCATTCGTCCCTGTAACACCAATGCAAACCTAATTCGACCTTTGGAAAATTCTGTACGGAAATAACTGGCATAGGGGCTTCTTCTGATGCATGCAATACTCTGCAGTTCCCAGCTGGCACTCTGGTGGCAACAAAGTTAACACCAGTAAAAGCATTTTATTAAATCAGAATAAGGCATAGTACATGTTGAATCCGAACCCATGCATTTTTACAAACGGCAATCAATGTCTCTTTGTTATTACTTTTCTTTGTGAAGACAACATCATTTATCCATCACTATATCTTCAAATGAGAGACTGAATAATATTTCAGTTATAGCCAGCTGCCACTATTTGGTAGGATGTTTTTCTGCAGATTTGTCATGATAATAATTTAAAAAAAAAAATAAAAATTGTGAGATATTAGAAACTGCTTGTGTAATCATTTAATGTTTTTCTCCTTTATAGGTCTTTTAGGAGTGATACTGCAGCACTGAATGAAAATAAAGCTTACTGCTCAATGGTTCGTATGGCGCTCAGATGTCACAACAATAGTACTGTACAAGTATCAGAATAAAACAAAATGTGAGAGCTGACAAATTTGGTGTTTTTTGAAAGGTGAAAGTGTACAAGGAATGTGTCTAATCACCTTGATTTTAATAGAACTTAAACTTTAAACTTTATTTCAGTAAATATTTTGGGTTTGGGATAAAAATCACTTTTTCATGAAAATATAGTGTGATTTCAATTCAGCCTCTCTCATCTTCCCCCTCCCAAAACCCAGACTATCACATTTTCATTTCAGGGAGATTTTATACAGTCCTCAGTAAATAAACCATGTTTTGTGTGTTTTATCACATTCCACTGCACATTCTTGATGGAAATTTTTCTGGGATAGAAACTAGATAATAATAATATTGTAGGGAATTGATAGCTATCCGAACATTGGTAGAAACAAGACTATTTTTTGGCTCTGTAACAGGTATATAGCAACATGATTACTGTGGCTATTAACAGAAAATGTATACTCTGGTCAGGCAATACAGAAAAGGCAACAGATTGTGCAACAATTTTATTTGTTGGCATTTTACAATACTTTAATAAATCTGAAATTAAATATTCCAATTTCTTTTAAAAATGAAAAAGACATTTAATTTCACATCAGTTGAATTTTTAGGCAATTTTAATGTATTTCATTTATTCTCCCATCCTCTTCTGCAACTGAAAATTAAGCACGATGCACTAAACTTCCGCTTGTTAAAACTAAGGTAGTCCCTCACTGGGGTTCTACAAACTACACTCCATGTTGGAAGGTCTGATCCAGAATGAACCTATGCTTTAATAAAAAAACAGGATGTAAGGAACCTGAACCAGACACTAATTAAGAGATCACTTCCAAAATGGAAAAGTATATAAATGAAAAAGATATATCTTGATCACAATAAAATACTACAACATAGTGAATAAAAGTCACTTTCAATTCTAAACTGAAAAACTGCTTTTGCTATGAGAAGTTTTGGACTGGTAGTCACAATTAACCTGAAAAGCAATGTCTAAAGATCAGAATTACTCACAGGACAGAAACTCAAATTTTGAAAAAATCTTGTAAATTTAATATATTTTAAATTCTAGCATCTTTGTGACTTGAGAAGCACATTTCACCAAGGGGAAAACATGGGATTTTCAGTTGAGATGTCTAGTTCTATGTGGGTACTGAAAAAGACTCATTATCTTTCTTAATAAACTTCTCCCAGTTTATTAATGATGCATTTTTAATAAGATGTTATTAGAAGTTGAGACTGCTGCTAATGTGATATTTCTCCATCAGAAGAGGGGTGGCCAGCAGGGACAGGGAGGTGATCATCCCTCTCTACTCTGCCCTCATGAGGCCCCACCTGGAGTCCTGTGTCCAGGTCTGGGGCCTGAGATACAAGAAAGATGCAGAACTGTTGGAGAGGGTTCAGAGGAGGCCACGAAGATGATGAGAGGGCTGGAGCACCTCCCCTACGAAGAGAGGCTGAGGGAGCTGGGCTTGTTCAGCCTAGAGAAGAGAAGGCTGCGGGGGGACCTCATTGCAGCCTTCCAGTACCTGAAGGGAGCGTGCAAACAGGAGGGGAACCAACTTTTTAAAAGGGTAGATAGTGACAGGACAAGGGGGAATGGATTAAAGCTGAAGGAGGGAAGGTTTAAATTAGATATTAGGGGGAAGTTTTTTACAGAGAGAGTGGTGAGGTGCTGGAAGAGGCTGCCCAGAGAGGTGGTGGATGCCCCATGCCTGGAGGGGTTCAAGGCCAGGTTGGACGGGGCCCTGGGCAACCTCGTGTAGGTCCAGTCGTGGAGGTTGGTGCCCCTGCCTGTGGCAGGGGGGTTGGAACTCTGTGATCCTTGGGGTCCCTTCCAACCCAGACCTTTCTATGATTCTATGGTTCTATGATTCTATGATTCTATGATATATTGTGAGACTGAGTAAGGTAAACGTCAACGTTTAACTCAGAACCACTGATTAACACCTTGACTGGTCATTTCAGCTTTTTTCACCTACCCTAAATTTATCCTCTCACATACACAGAGATATGCATGCAAGTGCTTGCCTGTACATGTAAAAACATTTTCATTTCAAACATACCTTCTGCTTAGGCATGTTTTTTAAAGGCAAAAATCTAAAGGTGTATGTGTTCACTTGCAGGAAGGTTTTCTGCTTTAATGATGCATTTTTTGTATCATGTAGCAATTTAGATATGACTGTAACATATAAGTAACAATTAATCTGAAGCAGTGTTTTGACCAAAATTTCACAAAATGCATATTATTTAATCATGAGTTCAATTAGATATGAATAAAGGAAGTCACACTTGCTGTGCTTAACTAAATATAGAGATTAAAAATGAATACTTAAGAAAAATCCAAAATATTTTTTGAGTAAGTCTACTAAAACATGAGAATGGGAAAGGGAGATTTTGAAAAGATTATATCTAACAAAATTCCACAAGTATTTTAGCTGTCTGTAAAACTGATGACTTCCTAACTCAAACCCAATTAATAATGCTCTGAATATGAATCCAGGGCTCCTTCTGTCAATAGGAAATACTGGTTCAAAACATCAACCCAGTTAAAAAAATAAAAACATATCCCCTTTAAAAGTAAAAAGACTTGCCTACCAGCAGAAGAACACAAAAAGCAATTAAACTTGTAAGTGTACCTGCCTTCATATCCAAACTAATTTCCTATACATACTGTGATTTCACTAAGGAGTCAATATATCCGTAGTCTGCTGAGTTTTTAGCAATAATACTCGGTCTTTCATTTCTTCACTGTCCATATAGTCTGATGAGTTGGGGAGAGATAGAAAAGCATTTTCCTGACCACTGTTATTAACATTTAGTACATCGACAGTTTTTTTTTTTTCTTGCCAGGAAGTATGTCTTATATCCTGTCTATCATACCTTAACCTTATTAAGCTCTGAATGAGCCATATGTTAATAAAAATGTCTTCTAAGCAGCTTCTATACTTGTCTATTATCATCATGTTGGCAGCAAAATCTCCTGGGAGTGACCCAGTCATTTCTTCCCTTTATTAGTAGTTTACTATTAAAAGTTAATGTAACATTGGAGCATATTGTAAGATGTTTTGAGATCCCTGACATATCTGCTTTATGAACAGGAATGCATAAAAGTTCATTCCCATTCATTTTCTTTGATATGAATCCAGTCCTGAACAAAAGTTTTCAAATCCATAGGAGTTTAGCTTTTGAATTTCATTTCATAGTCATAGAATAATTAAGTTTGGAAGGGATCTCAAGATACCAGTCCTTCAATCTATATTTATATTTTTGCTTAATTGGGGGGGGGGG